>PVJL010009830.1:0-54039 GCA_004026885.1 Lyroderma lyra | reverse complement strand
CACATGGAGGAGTGGATGAGGGGGGTGGATGAGAGGGAGTGCATATGAAGGAGTGGACGTGGGGGTGTGGATGTGGGGAAGTAGGACTGGGGTAAAGTGCATGTAAGGGGACAGGAGGCTGGGATGCTGAGGCCACAATAGTGTCCCTAAAGGTTGCTGGCAGCTAGATTTCCCAGGAGAGGCTTTTGAGGAAGTTAGGGTATGCAGAAGCCAGTCGCTTGTTTGCACCTCAATGTGGTCCTAGGTACCTGATTTCCCCTGAAAAGCCCTTGCTGACTCCACATGGTCTGTAGCATGCCCAGGAGTCCTGACCCAGCCCCTCATCTGTCTTAGTTTCTTCACTTGTAACACAGACCTAGCTCATCTGATGGGTGTGAAGATTCAATCTGCTGCTTGGTGTAAAGCACTGAGCACTCTGCTATAGAGAACCACATACATGTTGTCAAAAAAGAGAGAAAAACCCTTTGAGATCCAGCTCAGGTGCCACCTTCCCTGGGAAGTCCACCCACATTGGGACACCCACACTTATGAGCATTGTCTGGAAAAAATCCAGCCATAAAAGCTTCTATTTTTCATATTACACAGCTGGATACTTTCTGGACAGCCTTTGTATACTTCGTCTTTCAGTTACCTGCTGAAGACCTCCTTACTAAGCACATACTATGCATTAGCACACATGTGGGAGCTGCCCTATGCACCTGCCATGCACCTGCTGCATGTTGGGGAGCACACCATACCCCTGAGCACCTGCAGGGTCCAGTCTTGTCTAGGAAAAAGATGGCGTTAATGGAGTGTGGAGGGAGCCAAGACAATGGAGCCGCCTGGGATCTGTGGACTGAGAGCTGATGGATGAGAAGGCACTGGACAGGATGAGGACTGCAGTGAATGGTGCACAAAGACTACTGCCATTTCAGACTGTGGGGAGCAGTAAGGCTGAGTGCAGAGGCAGGCAGCTCTGGGCAGGCAGGGAAGGTCTGTGACAGCATTGTCTGAAGCACACAGGGAGCAGGATGAGCCTCAGGAGAAGGTATGGCACTGTAGCACTCTGGGGCAGAACCACAGAAAGGAGTGGACAGGGCGGAGGGCAAACCTCAGGGCTTCTTTGGGTCTGCTGACTGAGATGCTTGTGCATCTGAGCATGACTGGAGTATTATGGGTTTGGAGCCAAAGACGATGGGACCAGATGTGCACACAAGTGAGGAAAGGATGGAGCCCACATCCAGTGAGGGTGATGTTGCCCTTGCAGGAATAGTGGCTTTCCCCAGGGGTCTCCAGGAGAGTCCTCCTATCACTGGGGTGCATGGAAATGGGCCACAGCCCTTAGATGGTGTGGATGGTTCCAAGGCATTTTCACTATGCTCCTGCCTCCCCTTCCCAGGCCACCCTGTCCCATTCTGCCTATGAGGATACTTTTGGTCTTCCAGGTGTGTGTCCGGCCTTCTGTTGGCTATAACAAGGGCCACAAAGTCCTGTGTGAAATAGGTACTTCCAACTCCTCCTTTTCCATGGAATGAAAGTGAACCCAACTGAGTCATGAGCTGACAGAATTTTAAAACTTTTTGATGATAGATTGCAATGTGATTTTTGGCACATGTAACTCAGAAAAACATGCAGACTCGAAAGATAGATTATATCAAAACTCTCCCATGTTACCTATTTATATGAATGGGATCCTCACACCAAGATCTATAAAATCAGCTGACATAACCAGTGGTGAAGGACTGAAAGCTATTCCTCTAAGATCAGGAGGAAATCAGGGTGGCTACTCTGTCCACTGCTCTCCAACCTTGTCCTGGAGGCTCCAGCCAGGGCAACCGAGCAAAAAAAAGGAAATAAAGAGCATCCAGATTGAGAGGAAGAAGGAAAACAGTTTCTATTAGCAAATGACAAACACAAACTTATGATTTATAAGGAATGCCCCCAAAATCTATCAGAACTGATAAACCTTCAGCAAGCTTATAGAGTATGAGATCGATATGAAAAACAACTGTTTCTTTACACCAGCAATAAACAATCCAAACATGAGATTAAGAAAACAATTCCAGGAGTTCCCTGGTGGTGTAGTGGCTAAGGCTTCAGCTTTGTCACCTTTGCGGCCTGAGTTCAATTCCCAGCCAGGGAACTACCCACATAAAAAAACCCAAACAAAACAAAACAAGCAAAAAAGAAAACAATTCCACTTGTAATAGCATAAAAAAGAATAAAATATTTAGGAATAAATTTAACAAAAGAAGGACAAGACTTGTACATTGAAAACAAGAAAACATGATTGAAAGAAATAAAAATAAGACTTAAATAAATGGAAAGACACCCCATGTTTATGGAGCAGGAGGCAATATTATAATGATGGTAATCCTCCCCCAATTGATCTGCAGATTCAACACTACCCTTAAAAACACAAGCTTTTAGCAGAAATTAATGAGTTGATCCTAAATTTCATATGGAATAGTAAAGGGCTCCAAATAGCCAAAACAAGCCTGGAAAAGTAGAACAAAGTTGGAGTACTCACACTTCCCAATTTCAAAATGGTAATCAAAACGGCATGACATGGGCATCAACAAAATAGACATGTGGACCAATGGGACAGAGTACGGCCCAAGAATAATCCCACACTTCCCTCCCTGGCTTCCAGGTGGGGCCCAATCCCATTCAAGACAGTCTTCCCTCACCACCGGATGACAGCCTCTCCAAGTAGGACAGGCTTCTGCCTTCTTCTCCAAATCCTGATGTTTCCTTCTCACCTGGAGGAGTGGGAACCCTAGGCATCCTCATCTAGGCTCTGGAGCCAGGAGCCCAGATGGAACTGGGCCCTGTCTGGGGCCCCCTGGTCATGGTACAAGTGCTAAACATGCCTTCTTGCCACACAACGTCATCAGCCAAGGCACAGCATGGGACCCATATAGACAGCAATAGCACCATATACATGCTTGCTAATACATGCACACACACATGTTTGTACACATATATGCACACACAGCCATATACCACAATGTATGCATGTACACATGCACACACACATGCATACATGCCTGCACATACCACATACAGACACATCAGACATGTATATGCACACACTAAATTCCACTCACATGCACACCCATGCACATGTACACAAATGCATGTACACATACACCACACACCCATGCATGTATAGATGCATACTCACACATATGCACATGCATACACACACACATGCACTCACACACCTGATGTGCCACATTGCCCTATGGACCTAACTCCTCTCACGCACAGCAATGCCCTTCCCTGCAGGGAGCTGTCGTGTAATTACCCTAACCAGTAGCTCTGTGAAGTTGGATGAGTAGCAATTATTCTCCCATTTTATAGATAGGGATGCCGAGACTCCAGGAAGTGAGCTGACTTGCTGGTCAAGGTCACATGGTATGACCATCCCTGCTCCAGAGAACACAAGCCCACCTGGGGGAATGGTCATAACCACCTGACACTGGAGAGTCCTGGGACCTTGAACAAACATCATCAGGCCCTACCAGCCCTCAGTGCAACACTCTGCTGCACTCTTAGGACTCCTTCCCAGCTGGCCTCCGCCCCACGCATGCCAGCAGTCCCAAGGCCTGCTGCATCTTCTCCCTAGATGTCTCTTGTTCTCCTTCCTTTTTTCCTCTGCATTCTGGAGGCAGCTGTGCCAGTGTACATCCCATTGTTCATCCTCATCTCCCAAGGCAACCTTGACATGCCCCCAAGGAGTAGGGTTTGTTTCCCCTATCCTAGAACTTGGGTGGACCTTCAAAACCACCTCAACCAACACATGTGGTGCTTCCCAGTTCCTGACACTAGGTCTCAAAAGGTGCTATGGAGTGATATCAACAAAATGACAGGGTATAGAGTACCAAGGGCCTATCCCTGCACAGAAAAGTGGAAAAAATCAAGCAAAACTGTCAGAATCAGCATCTTCAGAACTCTCGGAAGGAGTCCAAGGTTTTCAGCAACCAAGAAAATGTTGAATCAAGGAAAAGGTGACACTGATAAGGTAGGAGGGCTTTGTGGTGTTATTACTTAGCCCACCAGTCTCCCTGGCACAGTGAAGTCTTGAGATGGCGGCCTTGGTTGTTCTCATGTGGGTAGAAGGTTCCAGATGGAGTGTAGTGGACATTGTTCCCAAGGAATTTGTCTGTTTTGAGCTCTCAGCTCCAGGTGATCTCTGGGCTCAGTGCCAGCAGGAAACAAAACTGAGGCAGAGTTATGAACAGAATAGCTAACATGGAAAGAGTGCATAGCACACAGCCAATTTGCAAAGACCAGTAGAGGATTTTTTCATTTATTTGCTTTTTTTTTTTTTTTTTTTTTGCTCCAGGATTTTAAGGAAATTTCTGCCAAACCACCAGTTGACCACAAACTATAGAAACAGGTACTTCAGAGACCACATGACAAAGAATATAGTCATTAAAAATAGTTTTAAAAAGTCACTAAGCAAACAAGCAACCACAACTCAGCAAGCACAACTAATCCTGAGGAGGGGAAAGTATCTGATTTCCTGAGTTACCATATTATAATATTCAAAGGGTATAGATTTCAACCAAAAATTATGAGGTATGCAAAGAAACAAGATAATCTAAGTGAAGTGGAGAAATTCCTGAAAAAACACAAACTACTAAAACTAACTCAAGAAGAAATAGAGAATCTGAATAGATCTATAACTAGTCCAGAGATTGAATCAGTAATTTTAAAACTCCCAACAAAGAAAAGCTTGGTGAATTGTATCTAACATTTAAAGAAGAATCGGGAGGGGAAGCCAAATTACAGTGATGGAAAGAGAACTGACATTGGGTGGTAAACATATAATACAGTACATAGAAGATACACTGTAGAATTGTATACCTGGAACCTATGTAATACTTGTTAACCGAAGTCACTCCAATAAGTCTAAAAATAAAAAAATTGAAAAAAGAAGAATCAACACCAGTCATTTTCAAAGTCTTCCAAAAAATAAAAGAGGGGACAATTCTTACTAAGTTCTATGAGGCCAGCGTTACTCTGATACCAAACCCAGACAAAGTCAAGAAACTATCAGCCAATACCCCTTACAAATAATAATACCGAAATCCTCAACAAAATCCTTGCAAACCAAATCATCCAGCAAATTAAAAGGATTATCCCAAGACTGCAAGTGTGGTTCAATGTAGGAACATCAATCAGCATTAACATGCCACGTAATAGAATGAAGGCAACACCGCATGATTATTTTAATTGATAAAGAAAAAATATTTGATGTAATCCAACACCCTTTCATAATAAAAACACTCAACAGACTAGGAATAGATAACCTGATAAAGAACATAAATTACAAACCTATAGCTAACATATTCAATGGTGAATGACTGAAATTTTTCCCCCTAAGATCAGGAAGAAAGCAAGGCTGCCCACTTTCACCACTTTTATTCAACAGAATATTGGAGTGCTAACTAGAGCAATTAGGCAAGAAAAAGAAATAAAAGGCATATAAATTGTAAAGGAAGAAGCAAAAGTGTCTATTTACAGATAACGTGATCTCATATATAAAAAATATTCTAAAAAACACATACACACACAAAAAACCCTCTCAGAGCTAATGAACAAATTAAGCAAAGTTGCAAGATACAGGACCAAAACACAAAGATCAGTGTATTTCTATAGATCAGCAATGAAAAGTTCAAAATGAAAATTAAGAAAACAATTCTATTTAAAATAGTATCAAATAAAATATAAATAATACACCCACGATGTACAAGGCATGTTCACTGACAGCTATTACAGAAAACATTGTTTAAAAAGTAATGAAAGAACTAAATAAATGAAAGACACCCACATTCATGGGTTGAAATACTTAATACTGTTAAGATGGATACTCCCCAAAGTGATCTACAGATTCAGTGAAATTCCCACCAAAATCTCAACAGCTCTTTTTGCAGAAATGGAAAAGCTAATCCTAAAAATCATATGGAATTGTAAGGGACCTCAAATAGCCAAAACAATCTTGTAAAATAAAAATAAATTTGGAGAACTTACGCTTTCCAAATTTAAAATATACTACAAAGCTACAACAATCAAAATCATGACAGAAGGACAGACATCTAGATCAATGGAATGGAATTGAGAGTCCAGGAATAAATCCACACAGCTATGGCCAACTGATTTTTGACAAGGGTGCCAAGACCATTCAATGAGGAAAAAAATAGTTTGGTTAACAGATGGTGCTGGAATAACTGGGTTTCCATATACAAAAGAATGAAGTTGGACCTGAACTTCACACCATATACAAAAATTAACAACATAGATTAAAGATTAAATGTAAGAGATAAAATTATAACTCTTAGAAGTAAACATAGGTGTAAATCTTTGTAACCTTAGATTAGGCACTGTTTATTTAGATATAATATCTAGATGGATAAATTGAGCTTCACTAAAATTTAAAACTTTTATTCACCAAAGGACACTATCACAAAAGTGAAAAGACAACCTACGAAATGGGAGAAAATATTTGCGAATCATATGAAGGTTGTCCAGAAAGTACCCAGCTAGGTAATTGCATTGGTGGTGGGAGGTAAAATGGTGCAGCTGCTGTAGAAAACAGTCTGCTGGTTCCTAAAACATTTAAACACAGGATCATCCTGAGACTGGACAATTCTACTTATCCACTCCAAAAGATTTAAAGACAGATATTGAAACAGACACCGGTACAAAAATATCCACAACAGCACTATTCACAATGGCCAAAGGTGGAAATAACCTTCATGTCCACCAAAATGTGGTATCTCCGTGGAGTAAAATACTACTCAGCCATAAGTAAGAATGAAGGGCCGGAATACCCTACAGTGTGCACAAATCTGGAAAACAGCCTGCTAAGTGGGAGGAGCCTCTCCCCACCTCCCTCTCTCCCCACTTGCCTGTGGAGCCCAGCCCCCACATCTTAAGGGAGCCCAGGCCACGTGCAGAGGCTACTCGCAGGTACTTTCACCAATAGTAGCATCAGCTGCCAGACGTGTGAGAGAATGGGGCCTGGCTGATGGGCAGACACCAACCCTGCCTGTGGGTGCTGCACTCTGATCTGCTGGGACACACCACACATCATCATTGTTTACACCATGATGTGTTGTGAAAATCTGCTCTTCAAATTAGTCAACAGTCAGCCCTCCCCATCTTCCTCTCCTTTCCCAAATCACTCCTGGCTTCAGGGACCTAGATAGCTTCCCCTATGTGCCTCTTGACCCCCAACCTTGTCCTTTCATGTGTGTGTGTGTGTGTGTGTGTGTGTGTGTGAGTGTGTTTAAATGTTCTCTCCAAGACTGCCTGCAATGTTCCCCTGAAACTGCAATTTCCTTTGGGGGAAGGGAAGCAGGAGGAATCTGCGTGATCCTATGTCCATCCCAAGCTCCAGGAGCCCTCCCAGAGCCAGTGACCATGGGAAGGGCCCACGTCAGAGGGGCTCATGTCACGAGGTCTGTGCGGCACTGCCCACCTGCTGAAGGTGCTGCTCGCATGTCCCGGGTCAGGTAAGACACCAGGGCAGAGTGGGGCAGCGGGCTTGGGTCTGCTGCACCAACAGGCTGCCACCTGCACCAGAAGGCTTACCTTTGTCCAGCACAGGGCCAAAGATGGCCAGGCTGTTGTTGACAGTGGTGCAGTTCCACCGGCGGCCGCGGAACTGGTGCTGGCACTCCTGGATGCTGATCCTGACCCCCTCCGCCACACTGGGCATGATTTCCACGTAGTTCCGGCAGAAGCGCAGCTGCTTGGGTACCAGGCCCGGGATGCTGGCACAGAGGATGGGCTGCATGCCCAGGGATGAGTACTGGGGCCCCACGGCCAGGGACCTGGGGGAGGAGAGCAAGGAAGCCTGCTTAGTGGGAGAGTGGCCTTGCCAGCCTGTGGAACAGGAGCAGGAGCTGGTCTTGCTCTCAGAGGGAGTACCCGGGTCCCTTTCCATGGGGCATTTGTGTATTCCAGTGCAAGACACGCTCTTGCCCTGGAGGAAGCCTGGATTTAGCACAAAAGGTCAAGATGTGCCTGCGGAGGGTTGCAAAGTAAATCAAAGAGGGTTGGCGGCCTCCTGTTGCCTCGAGGAAGGGCTGCTGGGTGGGCGGGAGCTGGGATGAGAGGGGTGCAGCGGCAGCCGTGGGAGAGAATCACGGCTGAACCCACCCCCACCGTGCCAGCCCAACAGCAACAAACACACGTGTCCACGGTAAGAGGTGCTAAGAATAGTCACAGGGTTGTGAGCATGAGCGCAACCTGGAAGCCACCCACGTGTACACCTTGGGTAAGCGGGTAACAGATGGAGCTTCTGCAGCACAATGCTGCTGGCAGACAGAGGAGTGGGCTGCAGAGGCCTGACACAGGTGTGCGACCTTGGTTCCTCTCATACCCAAACTGGCCACATGGTGGATAGGGACAGAAGCCAGGGCATGAGGGGGTGGGTTAGAAGTTAGGGGGATGGGCCGACCTAAGGCAGCACACAGAACGTATCTCAGGCTGCAGAACCCTTCCCACTCGCCACAGGTGCCTATAGATTTAAGTGAACTAAAATCACATAAAAAGGGAGAAAACTGGTTTCTCAGTCAAACCAGCCACACAGGGCCCGAGGCTACCATGGTGGAGGGTGAGATATGGGACATTTCAGTCCCGAGGGAAAGTTCTATCAGACCACAGTAGACTAGGGTGACAGAGGTGCTTTGTGCTTCCTGGGGGTGTTGATTACAGTGTGTTTGCGTGTCAAACTGATTGAGTCGTGTCTGTTTTATTGTATGTAATTGCACTTCAATTTCAAAAACCACCAGGTCCTCTTGGCGGGAGGGGGAGGGAGAAAACAAGGGCTTCTCCCATCTGGCAGGTGATATGCAGTCCTGCCACCTGTGGACGTGTCCATCTCCCCAGCGGGTGCCCCACCGTCCTGCCACCTGTGGACGTGTCCATCTCCCCAGTGGGTGCCCCACTGTCCTGCCACCTGTGGATGTGTCCATTTCCACAGCTTGTGCCCTGTGGTCCTGCCGCCCGTGGATATGTCCATCTGTGCAATGTTTGGTGACTCTTGTAGGCAGAGCTCTGCCTAATTCCTCTGCATTTCAGCACCTGCCTTGCATGGATAACTCTGAGTAGGGACCACAAAGGCTGTCCCCACCATCTCTCAGGGGACCCCTTGTGCCAACCTAGTGTTTGGCTTCCCCATGGATGAGCATGGGTCAAGAGGACAAATGGCAGGATGGGTCAAGATCAGCTTCACTGGTTGGGATGAGGCCTCCAGGCTAAGAAGTTGTGTCTGGCCTGATGCCCCAGCATAGGGTGGGGGAAGTGGGACAAGAGGAGGCGGTAGGAGAGTGGGGACAGACAGGTGCCCTCTGCCACTCTCAGTCACTAGGGCACATAGAACCATAAAGAGAAAGAAATGGATCAGACCCTGGTTCTCCTTCAGAACCTCACCATCTCCATTTCCAGTCCAGCCCAATCCAGCTGGTTTTCATGCCACCCTTGTTCTGGCCCCAGGGACTGCGTAGACTATGTCAACATGAGTGTCACATGTGGACGGGTGTGCATGAAGAGTTTCTGTTTCCACAGTGACCCCCAAGAGTCCTCACTTTTGGCCCCCATCTGGCAAGAAGCAGGTGCTAGGGGCTCCATGCCAAAGGCTAGCGATTAAAATCCTCTTGGGGGCGCATCCTTGATGCTGCATTCTGCCCCCTCCCCCGGCACTAGCAGGATTGACTTGGAACTACACCACCAGGCTAGGGGCCACCTCTGTAGCGAGCGGAGGGATGCAGGGTGAAGGGCCTGGGAACTTCGTAGCTGGCAGACGGTCCAGCGGGAGCCAGGGTGGGGGGCTCCTCCTGCAGCTCCCACCTGGCCTCCTGCAGGAGAGGTCCCCCTCTCGCCAGAAGGAAAATTCAGGCAGAGATGGTTCCTCTTCATGGGCTAAACACGCTTGTTGACTTGGAGACTCAGACAAAAAGAAAAGAGAACTCTGTCTCTCTGTCTTCACTAGTTTCAAGGTGCTGGCCACCCTCTAGATGCAAGGCCAGGATGCATTCTGGGTGGGGGGTGCAAAAAGATGAGGTGCCCACCCCAAAACTCCACAGCACTCACAGACAGCACAGAGCCTGTGCCTTCTCAGCCCTGCCCTGTCTCCCTCATACCCCAGGCCACTGCTATAGGGGAAGCAGAGCAGGGCTCTCAAGTTCACAGCCTCTCCCCAGCTCATCTCTGGGGGTGCTGAGTCAGCTCACACCCGCCTTCTTTCAGACCTCCTCTGGGCAGGCCCAGGCTCGTAACTTCCCCAAGTGAGGCCAGGGTGCCAGTGGCCACCGGCCCAGATGCCGCTCCAGCTGTCCCAGCCTCCCCCAACCCCGACTGGATCTTTCTCTGACGCTTTTAGTTCCTTGAATCGCTTCCAGCAAGTTTTCTCTGTCCAAGAGCCAGGTGGCCAAGGGAGCGAGGGGAGTGCAGACCCTACCTGAGAAGGAGAACTGGGGGGCTCCCTTCCCATGAGGGTGGGGCCAGTGTTGAGCAAGAGGAGGGGCAGAAAAGGGGCACGGGAGCTCGCCTGGCCACCACATTTTGGCTGGGGCTTGAAGAATAACTTGGGTCATTTCACAAAATCCTATGAAAAATCCCAACATGTTCACTAACCTGTGCTGATTATTTCACAACTTCTCCACGTACCAAATTATCACGCTGTACACCTGAACCTCACACAATGTCGTTTGTCACCTACTTCTCAATAAAGGATCCATGCTGCACACTGGAAAAACATCCACCTTATGTATGCACTGTCCCCCACACCTAGGACCCGGATTTCTGACCGAGGAGAAGGTAGCCGTGCCCAACCAATCAATACTTGGAAAACCACGGTCTCTAACTCCCTCCTCCCACAGCCTTCCAGGAGGAAGTGGGGGCTCTGGGCTGGGGCTGCAGGTTAGACAAAAGAGTGGGGAGCAGCCTCCGCTTGCAACAGTGGCTGCAAGGGGCACAGTCTCCTGGGACAACCATGTACCACCTGCCTATGGGTCTCCCAAGGACTAGAGACAGCAGGCGCAGAAAGGACATCCACAGAGAGATTGGTGATGTCAGCTGTGTGTGGCTGGTGGCACTGCATAGGGAGTGCTCTCAATGCTCACAAACGTGATGGTTATGGGACTCTCATCCAAACCAAGAGGAAAATAAACAGTTATGAGGAAACAACGGACTGGCATGCAGTGACTCCACAGCACAAGCCTGGGATTCAGGAGTGAGTGTGCTTCTTTGTTGAGCCAACGGCAGGGCTGAGAGCATGCGGGTGGTTTGGAAACTGCCCCAGCTGTCATCTGAGATGAAAGTATCTGCTTTTTCCTGGTGACACTGGCTCAGAAACCATGAGTGCTGCTGCCGTTTTCCTCCTGTGTTCATAACTGAAGGTGAGGCCGACTGCAGTCAGTGGTGGGTGCAATGTCACCTCCTGTCCTAGGGGCTTGCACAGAGGCTGCTCAGAGCATCTGCTGGGGGTCGCGCACTGTGGGGGGCAGTGCATGGCTCCCCCTGCCTCACCTCCCACCAAGTCCAGCCTCTGAGGTGGCCCCAAGAGTCGTCACCCTGCTGCCAAGATGGTGACGGATGGCAGAGTGCATTGATGCCTCCAGCATCTCTGGTGGATGGCAGATGTCAGTCAGGGCCCCCACCCCCAGTCCATCTAACCACCCATGAGATTTCGCAGTACAGCCTCCAGTTGGGAGTGAAGTCAAAGTCCTCTGGAGCAGTTTTGGCCCTGGAGGGGCTACATCCAGGGACCACGAAGTGGCCTCTAGGAGTTGAGAACCACAGAGCCAACAGCTGCAAGTATGTGGGGACTGGGTCCCCCTACCACTAGGCCCTGAGTTTGACAGCTGGGTGAGATTGGGAGCATGTTCTTCTACAGACTGTTCAGCCCTTTGATTTTGGCCTCATGAGACATGAGCCAGGAATCCAGGCAAGACACCCAGACTCTGACCTGCAGAGTATAAGCTGATGCACAGGTACCATCGAAGCACTGAGTCTGGTCACTGGTTACGCGGTACAGACTGTCATATTTCCATTTCCTGTTCTGAGAGTGCTTCTCTCTCAGATCCAAAGGGACAGAACCTCATGGCTGACAGGCCTTCCACGTTCAGCTCAAGGGTCCAAGTTACTGCCACCTTCACTGGCTGGTCACCAAGACCTTTAGACAGCTTTTCCCGCTCAGCCTGTATCCCCATGTCCAGGTGCTTCTCTCTCTCTCAGAGACGAGTTATTTCTTCCTTCCAAAGCCCTGGCATTGCTCAGGCCCTGTCCTGCCGTTAGCCACTGCTCAACCCCGTATCTGGTCATCTTCGACCTGGGCCAGGTGGCCATGGCTCAGCAGACTATACCCGCCAACAGACACCTGCCTTCTCCCTGTGTCCTCACAAAGCAGAGAAAGAACAAGCTCCTGTGTCTTTCTCACCTTGTGAGGTCACTGATCCCACTGTGGGGGCCCACCCTCAGGACCTCTAATCATCTTCCGAAGGCCCCACCTCCTAACACGGTCACATTGGAGGTCAGAGCTTCAACATGTGAATTTTGGGGACATGGACACAAAGTCCATGATGAGTAAAATAAATGTACATCAAATCAGTAAATGAAGCTTGTCAACCACTGCTAATCCCATATGGCCCATTTGCATCATGGAATCACCATCAGGTGGGGACTCCCCAGGGTAGCTCCTGGGCTTGGCTGTGTGCACATCACAGGACCTGTCAGAAACTTGAGTTGCCAGGTGCCCTGGACCTGCCGAGTCAGCAACGTGCCCTAGGAACAAGGTTGCAATTGTGGGTCACTGAGGGTGCATCCGACTCTGAGTCCTAGGGCTGCAAAGCCTCTCTCCTGGCAAGGAGACCCCCAAGGTCTATTTAAGTCCAGAATTTCCCTCTAGTTTCTGCTTCCAGACCCCAAGGCTTTCAGAGATTTCCGGTGTTGCCACAGGTTCAGTTGGATCTGAGGGGACAGCATCTGGTCCAAATCAGGAGTGGGACTGGACATTCACCCCCACCCTCCAAGGCCCAGTCTGTCTCTGCAGGATGGCCATGAGCTTCCCTCCACCTCAGCATCCTGGAACTAGCAATGAGCTGATCACTAGGGCCAGGCCCCCTGTGTTCTCTCGGAGATGTCAATAGGAGGAGGCTCCATGAATGAATGTTCCAGAAGCAATGCGGCAGGAAGGGCTATGTGTAGCTAGGTGCCGAGAGCCTGCTCCCCAGCCTCGAGGAGACATACTGGGATCTCTGTCCAGAGCTGCCAAGAGGGGCTCTCAGGAGGAGTCACAGCATGGACCTGGCCTCATCAATCCCCCCGAGGCTGCACTGAAGTCTTGCCTGGGGTCTGGGCTTCAGGTTAATCTTCCAATCTCCTCTCAGCCCCCTTAGGTGTGCAAACTGGGGTCCAAACAGGGATGGGAGAGGCCTGACTCACACAAGGAATGGTAGCGTCTAGGTGATCGTTGGGGGTGGGACCCTGAAATCCATCACCCCTCTTTTAACCCAGGTCACAGTGAGGTCTTGACCCCCCTCAGGGATACCATGCTCATGCTCATGGCCACTGTTACCACAGGAAGTGCCAGCCAATGATCACCTCAGGGGTTGGCCAGCCTTGCCCTGATGGTTCCTGGGATTATGGTCCTGAGGACCTGGGAACCACAGGGGCGTGAGGCCAAGAGGCCACCTGCACCCTGCAGCATGATTCCCCTGGTGAGGATGCCTGTACTTCTCTTCCTGCTGCCAGCCTCTCAGTGCAGGACTGTGTCCCAGGAAGCATCTGCACCCCCACATTCAGCTATGACCTGGCAGAGGAGTTAGAATTTTAACTGCCCAGTTGGATATCACACTCTGAAGTTCCACAGAGCTCTCAAAATCAGAAGGTCCCACACTGAATGCACCCCAAGCCTTTAGCCTGGCTCTTAGCTCAGGAGAGACCCTTCCTAAAGGGCTGTCCACAGGGCACAGGGGCTAAAGGTCAGATTATTGCACGTCCACACCCTGGGCCTGTTAGCACTGCTGCTGAGAAGGCTCCAGAGGTGCAGAACATTCTAATGGACACAAACTGCTCTCCATCGTCTTTATAACCACAAAGAATGTGACTGAAATGAAAAGAACTCACAGTATCAAGTTGGTGAGAGGACAGCCTTGGTTTTCTTTTTCAGGGGAGGGGATCACCTTCAGTCCAGAACACCTCACGTGCACAGTGGCCCCTAAGCTGCGTTCCAGCCTGTGGCCGGGGCCAGGCGAGCCAGGCCTGCCACATGTACTCATGGTTTCCCTCCCTGCTCCCTCCCTCCCATCGAGGACAGCGCTGCTGACAGCCCAGACAGTCTTGCTCAGGATAGAGGCAGCACTGGCTGTGACACACAGGTAGCAGGTTGCCTGGAACCCGGTCTGGCAGATGGCCTTCACCACGTGGCTAGTAGTGTGATTTTGCTGTGGGGCCAGAGGGCTGAAGAAGCTCTGGGCAGAGGCTGATTCCCAGTCAGGGAGGCTAGGCAGCTCTGGATGGGTGACAGCCTCGCAGGTTTCTTGAATCCTGATTTGTTTTTATTTTGCAGCAAAATTCAACAAACATGGGCTGGGTTTGGAGGGCAGGATGTGGGTACCAGCTCTGCCATTATTCGCTGGTTTGTTTCTGCTTTCTACTCCTGGGCCTCGGCACCTCTGCCTGTCCCAGCAGGCAGGGGGCCACATTCTGTCTGAGGTTCCCAGAGGGAGGTGACCAGTGGGGACGTGGGCCCACTGTACCTTGGAAGCCTGCGTAACATTCTACCCCACGTCATCAGGCCATCTCTTCTAGGAAGTGCCCTGTGACCCAGCCCTGCTGGCCACCCTCTCTTCCTGCTAAAGCTCGTCACCTCCTCATGCATGTTCTCTCACGTCTGGGTTGTGTGGTGTTTCTCCTGGAGGGCAAGGCCATGTCTTCTCTTGTCCTTCGAGGGCACAGAGCTCTGCCCGGGGCCCAGGGGAGCAAGGAGGTCTGAGAGGGCCTCTGCTGCCCACCCTGCAAGGTCTCTGCCACGGAGATTCCTGGTTTGTCTTGGGGGTCATCCCTCGGTGACTCACAAAACCACCAGAGCACCTGTCCCGTCGGGATCGCTGTCTTATACCATCACGGCCTCTCCGTGGGCGGAATAAGGTCCCTGTCCCAAGACCTGAGGTTCCTGACAGTGGATGGCTGCCCAGCTTGATGGGTGGGCTTTGTCCCTCTGGGTGGAGCTGTCTAGGATACTCCCCCACAGGTGGTGACCTGCCCTGAGACCCTCCAAGTTCTGCACTCCGGGGGAACCCCAGGCAGAACCACATGCCTCCTCTCTCTCTCTTGCTCTCTCCGACCTGGAAGACCCCTCCTCAGGAGCTGGACCACCTTCTACATGGGGTGGGCCTGTGGGGAGGGGTCCCAGGACCCACTCTTCCCTGCCCAGCCACATGGCCCTGCCTGCAGCCCTCCCAGCACCGCCCCCCCCCCCACCGGGCCAGTCAGGATTACTGACACATACTTTGAGCAAGTCCCAGCAGGCGGGCAGAGGCTCCCGTGCCCGCGGCCAAGCATTTGCCCGCTTCCCTGGGCGGCAGCGGCACGTTTCGTCGGGGAAGGAATGTAGAAGCGCCAAAGCGTGAAACACCTCCAGGGTGTCACCTGGTGAGGCTGGGAAGGAGACTGAGGCAGCACTGCCCAGCGCAGCATGGGCACCACAGCTGGGAATGGAGCGAGGGGGCTGTAAAAGCATTCAGCTGTGTCCTCAAGCCCTCCCCCCACCCCCGCCCCCACCAAGCCACTTCGCCTTCTGCTTTTTCTAGGAAAGAGTCCATTGGTTCATTCATCCATTCATTCATTTGTTCATCCAACAAAATCTTACCAACAATTTCTGGGAGTGAAGGGCCAAGAAGTAAGGAAGCATGGATCCCCATTTCACAGCGGGTGATCTAGGGACCATCCTGTGACAATTCTATGAAGGGTCAGACAGGTCAAACTGGGAGCTGGCAGCCCGGCCAGGGCCTCATTGCCCACGACCTGCGACCCCCTGGGTTCTGTGTCCAGCCCAGTGTGGGTGCTCCAGGAGGCGCCGTGCCTGTTGTCTGTGCTGTGGCCGCTCTGCAAGGCCCACCCAGAGGGAGCATGCATAACACCACCGAAGAACAACCTCTTCTGAACTGCTCACTGCACCTGCTGGAGTTTAGGGGAATTACCATGAGGACTGTCAGCTGCAGAGCTGACCCTGGGGGCGGGCTCGTGAACCCCAGGTGTCCACGGGCCCCCACTGCGGCTGTCCCTTCCTCAGCCTGTGTTCTCATCCCTCCGGCGACGGGCACTCCACTCTCTCTCAAGCACCAGTGCTGCCCTCAGACCAGGGAGCCTCTCCTGTCCTGAGCCCAAATCCACCTTGGGGCTGGCCACAGCCTCTGACTCTGGCTCTGAGACCCGCACAGCAGTGCGGGCTCCCGACACCTCTCAATCTTCCAATCACGCATAAAGGGGGCAAATCCAAGGGTCAAGTTTGTTTCAAAAACCCCAGGCCAGTGCTGGGTGGCAAAGGGAAGGGGCCGCAGTCCTTGGGGCTGCCTCCTGACAGGGCTTTGGGCTTGCGGCCGAGGTAGGTGCTTCTCACACTTGCTAGAGTACCTCCTGCACTGGAGTTTTTTAAACATCCAGTCCATTATCAAATACATAAAAATGCTGCAGTGCTGGCACTGCCAGGCGGTCCCCACGCACATATTTTCAATTTCTGTCCTTATTTCTGCACGGACAACTGTGAGTAGGCTCTGCCCTGTGGACCACACTGCATTTGTAACCAACACTTGTGTGGATAGGCAGCACACCCCAGCCCTGCTGTCCTGCCCTGGGCCACATCTGCAGGACAGTGGCAGGGTCCCTCAGGGACCAGGCGCTTCCAGTCCCGCCTGTTGGTGACCGCGTGAGGGACCCACTGTGAAGCGTGTGATTTACAGCCTCTCCGAGACAACTCCTTTTCAGGTATGTAAGCGTCCTGTTTCCCTGACACAAAGGATCCTTAGCAAGTTTATGCAACTCAAACAGAAAAGTCACTTCATAAAAATTGATAGCAGGCCTAACAAGATGGAGGAGAGCCGGCCTGGGAAAGGCTGACACAAGGGGCCCCAGGCGGAGGGCTGGGTGTTCAAGCAGGCAGACAAGTCAGAGAGACAGATAGGAGGGTCCATATGTCATGGTGGGCTTGCAAAGGGTCAAGGTGAGGGACATCAGACTTGGCGGTTGTTCGGACCATATAGATTTTACGTGTGGCCATTTCTGTCATTGCTTCTTGGTAAAAGGATGCCCGTCGATGGTTCTGTGGGGGAATGCTCTTCCCCAGTACCCTGAGATCCAACACTCGGGTCGGAGGGTTAAGCCAGCGGTTGGATTTTTCTAGTTTTATAGGCAAGCGACCGCTATCACCAGCCCCAGGGTTACAGAGGGAGACAGAGCGACAGAGAGACAGAGACAGAGAGGGACAGATAGAGATAGGGAGAGAAAGGCACAGAGAGACAGATAGAAGCAGAGGCGCAGACAGAGAGACAAAGACAGACAGAGATACAGGGCAGAGGGAGAGAGGCGGGGGCAGGGCTACCCTGGAGAAGGGGTGACCTGCCTGTTTGAGAAGCCTCAGAGCCTTGCTCAGCCCTCCTTGTTGAAATTCAGGCTGTGGGTCTGGGCAGTGCCTTCAGAACATTCCTTAACCTGCCTCTGAACTTAACACACACATTCACCCCACAAACAGCGGGCCCACTGAGGCAGGCCTGTGTTCTACCCCCCAGACTGAGCAGACCTTGTGTGCTAGGAGCCCGTGTAGTTGGCACGAGGGAGGGTGCCCATAGAGGGGGTTCTGGAAGGAAGGGGCAGATGATGGACTTGCTTCGGGGTCAGAAGGGGAGGGACGGATGGACACATGCTCTTAGCTGGTGCCTGGATGCCCAGGAGTGTGTGGGGAGCTGGGCAAGATCTGGGGAGGAGGGGGAGGAGGCACAGACAGGAGGGAGCAGCGGGAATCGCATCCCGGGCCACTGAGCTGGCCCAGGGGTGGGAGAAGGCTGGAGTCCACTTCACAACACACTCCCTGCCAGCTGGAGTGACATCTGCTCCAGGGCATAGCCTCTGTGCTGGGGAGCCTACAGGCCAGCAGGGACCAGTGAGTGGCCAGGCGGCTCGAAGGAGATCCCAAAGGGGAAAAAAAGCAGGGCAGGCTCTCTGTGCAGGTGGAGGCAGGGCAGTAACTCTGGGCAGTGACAGTGTGGACTAGGCCATGAGGTTGGGGTGGGGAGAGGGTATAAGATGCCATCAGCCCAGACATGGGAAGTGGGAGGAAGGTGCCCAAAGCACAGCAAGGAAGTAGGGCTGCTCTCTGGGACCCGTTGACTCTGATGTGTGTCTGGGACCCGTTGACTCTGATGTGTGTCCGCAACCCTGATTCCACAGGAATGCAGCCTGATGAGGGGGGTAGAGGGGCAACTGTGGCCATGGGGTCAGGTGCCCAGGCCCTGTCCCTTCTCTGGGTCCTCACCTTCCTCTGTCACACAAGGACTACATGATTCTGGAGGTTTCCACAGCTCTCAATGTTCTGGTCTTAGGACCTCCTCTGCCTTTGGACCTCGGACATCAGTACCATGGGTAAAGGACACCCCAAGGTGGTCCTGGGGAGCTGGCGGCCCTTTGAATTCCCACAGAGCCAGCACCAACTCCTCTTCTCCTCTTCCTCCACCCTCCCACCAAGAGCCACACCAACTTCAAAAGCCGAATTACTCCCAATTTGGGCTGTTTCCTGGCTGTTTCTCAGGTGAGGATGTCCCCAGTCACTTTCACTTTCATATGGGAGGTGCTGGAGTTGGGAGAGAAGGGATGGGGCAGTGGCTGCCCTGGGGCGGGGAGGGGAGGGTAAAACAGAACAGCCCATTAGGGAGGCTGAGCCTGAAGGTGGCAGGTTATAAAGGGAGGGTCTCCCAGGCCCCTTTGGGGGCAGCAGGGCAGGAGAAGGGAGGGGCCACCTGTGGGAGCAAGGCCAGGTGGGGCTGAAGACAGAGGCCTCCCCTGCTATTAAACTCCTGTCTTTCCCTGAGTCCTCTTCTCTGTGTGCCCTGTGTGCCCTGTGGGGACATGGCGTCCCTCCGGTGTCCAGCTGGCCTGGTGGACAAAGAAGGTGCCGAAGGGGGAACCGCTGGTTCCCAAGGAGCCCTGAGGTTGAATCCAGTAGACAAATTTCTTCTCAGGAAACAGAATCACTGGGTGTGTGAGCGAAGTAGGGTTCCATGGCACCCCTATCCTCTGGGACCCTAGCCAGTTGCTTGGGTGCGTGCTGAGTGGCAGTCCAGGGAGAGGACCCCTCTTGCTCACCTGAAGAAGGCAGCAGGATCAGGGTGCATTCAGAGGGAACATATATGCCCAGGTGGAAAGAGTGGCACCTGTGTGTTGTGAGGGGCAAGGCCAGGGACCCTCTGGGCCAACAGGACACAGCCCTCACTGCGTCGTCGGATAGCCAGGAGGCTGGTGACAAGGCCCCTCTTTATAGGAGGAGCAAGGGGGCGAAGGCGCTTCCTCCTGCGCCCAGGAACGCGGCGGGGGTTCTAATTAGAAGCCTGCCCGGGAGCTGGCCGCCGCCGCGGGGCCCCGGGGCCCTCTGGCCTCGCTCCCCGGCTACCCCCGCGGCCGGCGGGGCGGGCGTCCGTGTCCCCGCGTCCGAGGCAGGCACGCCGCAGCCCGCGCTTGGAGGGCGACCCGGGCTGCACACGCCCCGCGGGTACAGGGCGCGCGGGGATCCCTCGAAGCGTATTCCAGCTGCCCCGCAGCCTCTCCCAGGTCCCCGGACCCGCCCGGGCCGCCCTCCCGCCCCGCCCAGCCGGGCTCCGCCTGGACCCGCGTCCGCACCCCGGGCGCCCCCGCTCCTGAACCATCTTGAAGAGAAAAATTATTATCGGATTAGATGTACTTCGGCTCGCTGGGTCTCCCCCTTCCCCTCGGCGTAATTATTATAATTCCAGGCAAGCCGTCGGAGAGGATTCCAGGGAGTGCGCGCGCGCAAGTGTGTGGGGAGGTTTCTCTCCAGCTCTGGTTCGGCTCCAGCGGCGCGCCCGGGGCCCTGGGCGCCCGCTCGCCCTGCAGAGCGGCTGGGGTGACCCTGGCCTGCGGAGGCTGTGCCTCATCAGATGCCTCCAGGGACAGCAAGCCTGGTTCCCCGCCCCGCGTGTGCACAGCAGACTCTCGGGACCCTGCCCTCGGTCTGTCTGTGCTTCCATCACCGGATCGAGGACGGTCTCGTGGGCGTGCGCCTCGTCGGGGGCCCCTCAGAGGTGGGGTCCCGGTCCTCTCATTCAAGAAACCCCACCCTCGACGCTCTCCTCCTCTGCACCTCTGGACAGCCCCTGCTTGCCATTGAGGTCCAGGCGGAGGGCTCGCCGGACGGGGTCCTCCCGCAAGCACGGCGCCGGGAGGCTGTGGGACCGGGCGCTGGCCCCAGTGCGCCCGCCGCTCGCGGCCGGTCCCCGCTGTCTTTATGTAACTGCGCTGCCCCGAGCTGTTCGGTCTTGTCTCACGACTTTGTTTTAAGGTGTGTGCGTGCGTGTGTGCGCGCGCGCGCGTGTAAGACAGCGTCCTAAAGGAACGTTTCCCGGGAATCTCCCTCTCCCAGCTCGCCCTCCCGGTCTCGCCTGGACTCGGACTGCCCAGACGTTCGTGCCACCTGTGCGTACCCTCTTCCTGCCTCTCCCCAGCCCGGTGCTCGCCCCGTCCGGCGAAGGGGGCCCCTCTGGGCACGAGGATCAGTGTCCCCGGAAGCTCCGCCGCCCGAGTCCCAGTTCCAGCCCGAAGAAGTCGAAAGTGGCCACCCAGAGAAACAACTCGCCCGCCGCCTGCGGGGTCAATGAAGCCGCGGGGGGCGGGCTCCAGGCCACCGCGGGCCCTGCCCGAGGGGACGGCGGCTGGGCACACACAGACCGCGGCGAACGCGAGGCCGGCTCCACTCACCACCAGATCGGGTAGCTGCCCACTGCTTGCTTCAGGCCGTAGAGGAATAAGAAGTACCCGAGCGGGGCCATCGCCGGGCGGGAGAGAACGGGCGCCGGGCGGGCCAGGCCCTTGCGAGCTGGCAGGCGGCGGCGCTGGGCCCTCCTGCGGCCTCGGGGTGCGCGGGGTGCGCGGGTGTGCGCCGGTGCGCGGACTCCTAGGGCGGCGCTGCGCCAGGTGGGCCGGCGGCCGGGCGGCGGGCCGGGGCCCGGGGCGGCGCGGGACGGCAGGGGCGGGGCACCGCCGCGGGGGGCGCCCGCCGGGGCCGGGGCCGGGGCCGGGGCGGGGCGGGCCGGGCAGGGGGCGGGCGGAGCCCTGGGAGCTGGCGGGGCGGAGGCGCTGGTCCCTCCCGTGACCGCGGGGTGTGCGGGGCGCGCTGGGTGCTCGGAGTGTTCGCCGTGTGTGCTACCGGGCAGGGGCAGTGCCTGGCGGCTGGCCGGGCCCCTGGACGGCGTGGTTGGATGGCAGCCCCTCTGAGCTCCCGGGCTGCGCCTGGCGTTTGGAACCCCGCGCGTCCTGCGTTCACTGTCGCTCTCGCTCCTGCTTCTGCTTTGTCACATTGCCCCGCTCTCGTTCCTGCTCCTGTTCTGTCGCGCTCTCTGTCCCTTCCCGCATGGTGGCCTGGCGGCCGCCCCCTTTCCTCCACCTCCTTTGCAAGGGCATGAGGTTGAGGGAGTTGTTTGTCCCAAGCCGGCCCCTGGAGTCACTTGTTGCTGGTCCTCTGGGATCCTGCCTGCCAGGGCTGCTCTGCCGACGGAGATCAGCGGGGCTAGGGACGGCCTGCCCTGGGGATAGCGGCTGGGTGGGCGTTCAGGGTGCGGCAGCGGGTGACGCTGCCACTCTCCCACATCCCACCAGGGAAGAGACCGCTGAACCCCCTGGTGTTGCTCGGTGCAGCAGCTGTGCCTTGGCTCTGGGACCTGGGACCACTGGCTTTGCCAGGGCTGCCAGCCTCTTCACCCAAAAGAGATTTCCGACAACTCAGGTAGTAAGCCTTAGGGTTCAGCTGAGGAGGGGAGGGAAGATCAGAGAGAGAAAGTGACTTATGCAAGGTCACAGGGAGTGGCTCACCAGCTCTTCAGTGTGCAGTCCACCGCGAGGCTCTGTCTGCAGATTCACCTGTAACCCAGGGAGACACAGGGGCTTTTATTTGGGGAGGGGCGACCCCCAGTTTCCCCTGGTGCACATGGTGACAGGTGAGAGGCCTTTCCCTTGCCACCATCCATGAGAGAGACTGATCAGTCTCAGTGATGCTGTGAGGACAATGGAGCAGGAATTCATGCCACTGTTTGGGGCCTGGGAAGAGCAGGACTGCAGCTAGAAACCCTAAGTCCAAGTTCTCCTTTGATGTCTCCTTTCATAACCACTGTTCCCAGCACCCCCTGAACTGTGCGGCACCGCACCATGTGGCATGCAGACTATGGGGGGGGGGGTGTTTGGTGTCCCTCCAGATTTGGCACTGGTTGGAGGACTCCACGTCATGCTGCTGCATCATTTGCAAAGGGAGCCCTGGGGGCCTGTGGATGCTGGCCCCAAGGGTCACCTGAGGACTGCATCAGGAGCTCCTTCTCATTCAGAGCAGAGCCATTGTGTTTCAGGGAAAGCTCTCTTTCCCTCACCAGCCTTGGGACACAGTTATGTCTACGCATGCCCATCCCTCCATCTCTCCTCTGAGTCATTGTATGCCCCCCACTCTCAGAGGAAGGAGGAATGGATTCTGGAATGAGGTGGGTGGGTGCAGGGAGCTGGCTCGTCCTCCTCTGGACTTCCCCTCTCTTTAGAGAAAGCCCCACCCAATTATCGCATTACCGGGGACCTGGGCTGTGGGAATAGGGTGGGGGGCCACACTCAAGTGGCAGTCTCCCGCCCCTGTCTCCCCAGCTGCGTGGCCTACTTGGAATTAGATCTGCAGAGGGGAGCCCCCAGAGGTTGCTGGGCCTGCACACACAGGGGTGGCTGTTCTGCCCGGAGGGGAGCAAATGGTGCTGTCTCCTCAGCCCTCCCTCTGCCCCTTACCTGCCAGGTCCCTGTTGGCTCCTTCTGCTGCTTGCTTCTCCTTCCTTAGCCTCCTCATCAACCGGGCTTGGTGGTGCGAGGAAAGAGAGAGTGAAAGGGGAACCCCGCCACTCCCAGATGTGAACTCCCTGTTGTGGAGCGCTCCCCTGAGGACATGCATCGTAGCGCACTGCCCAGAGAGCTGCACCCTGGACTAGCTCTTCCTTCACCCCATTTTCTAGGAGACATCAAAGCCCTCGAGGCTGTCTTCTGCAAGCCCAGGATGTGGCTATTTGGGTGAGGCTGGTGTGGAGAAGGACACAGGTGCAGGAGAGGGAGGTTTCCATCGTGATTGGGTGACGAGGTTCCTCTGACTTTCAGCTGGAAATTCGGCACCATACCATGTCAGTTTGTGCCCCTGCTGGCGTGGGCCTGGCCCCTTCAGCATGGGTCCCTGCCTCTCCCAGGAGCTGTTGAATATGAGATCCTTCCTGGCAGTGCTCTCTGCTGTCACACAGAGGGAGTTCCCCTGACCCACCCAAGGCCCCAGATTGGATTCTACAACATTCCCTGTTTATGGATGACCCTGGAGGAAAGATCCTTTTTTGCCCCACTATAGGCTGCCAGAGGCCCCTGAGGGCCACCTTCCTTCTGATAGGCCCGAAGAAGAATAAAGGTTTGGTTCTAGGAGCTCTGGGAGGCTCCTGCTGGGGGTGGGGTGGGGTGAGACCCTGGTGTGGGGGCGAGGCCAGATGGGAGGGCAGTTTGCTTTCTAAGGTGTGAGCTCCTCCAACTGTGGTGGCCTTTGAATCCTACATGATGGGTACCAGGTGGAATTTTGTGATGGTCCTTCCTGTATTGGGGAGGGAGAAGCCAGGCTTTCAGACACTAACTATGTAATCGTTCTTTTCCTGAAAGAAGTTGGGAAAGAAGGTGGGAAAGGATCTGGGCAACAGGGAGCCCATGGCTATGCCCTCAGAGGGGCAGAGCAGACAGAACAGGGGTCTTGGGTCAGAAGTAAAGGTGTTCTTCCTGCCCCTTCTGGAAGCTTCCCTCACCTGCTAAGCGTGTGTGTGTGTGTGTGTGTGACTCTGGGCACCTTCTGCTCAGGGTGGGTTCCTTGCACTCAGAGGCAGAGGGCCCAGACTTTCTGTCCATGCTCAGTCATATTTTCAGAGTGCTCCAGGCTAAAAGAAATACCCAGTGGTTTTGTTTAGCAAATAACTAGGTCTAAACAACATAATAATTAGTACCTTTTTTTTTTTTAAATCACATATATTAAAAGAATAAAATTTTTATTTCATCCTCACATAACCGCAGTTACTTACCATTGGGAAGCTGTGAGCATGGCCAGCAAGGTCACCTCACTTTGTGTTCCCCATGGATTTTTCACTGGCACTTGCTTTTTATCACAGCATCAGCCAGAAAGCCAGCTTCACTGATAACTTCCAAAGGAATGTGGCCCATCCCAGCCGAAATGGAGCTACCTGGAGCCAGTAGGCAGATGACAATATTGCTGTGTCTCCCTTGAGTGTACAACACACTAGGAATTTGCTGCAGTGCCTGGGGGTGCCTTGGCACACAGTTTGGAAACTATAGGTCTAACATGAGCAACTGGGAGTGGTCCCCAGATGCATAGTTCATCTCAGCTTCTCTGCCTCTCCACCCTTCCCCTAATCTTAGATATACCCCTCAGTGTGTCTTGCTACACATCTAATATGGCTATAGTCCTGGCCTGCCCATTGGCCCACATCCTTTTTTATTAGTTTGTGGGCATATTTGTGTTCTAAGATCCTCTCCTCTCCAGCCCAGAGCCCTGGCCAACATTTTAGTTCCCCAGAAGGTTCTCCTTGTAAAGGCAGGTTGTCAGATCAGATGACTGCCAAGCACTTTGTGATGGCGACAACAACTTGTGCTCTGGGTCCCCGGCTTTGCCCAAGGCTGTGGATCTTGATCTTAGCCAGGCCCCTGGAAGGGTCTGCCTCTGTGTTCCAGGTGGGCAAGGAGGCTCCCCAAGTCCCCAGAGGGCGGTGAGTCAGGAGGGGGACTCAGTGTCTATGGACTATAGGTTTCCCATGAGAATCAGTCCCTCCATGATCTGATTACTGGAAGTAAGACTCGGAGTTCTGAGGCCTTGTAGGGGAAGACCCTGCATATGGAGAAAAGCCACGGCCAAAATGGAGGGCTGGGAGGGGTGCGCTTGTCTTTAGGAGCTGCTCAGTGGATGCTCCACCCCTAAGAACCAGCCCATCTCTCTCAAAATAGCATCCCACAGCAGGTGCCCTTCTCCCGGTCACCACTTCTAACTGCCCCTGAAAAGTGTCATTTTGATTTTAAGAGGAGGCTCTGACACTCCCTATAGAATTGACTGGAACCTTAGGTCTGTCCCTCCTTGTATGAGAAAGTGGGTTCAGGGATAGTGGCAGAAAGTGAGGATGAATGAGTGAGATCTCCATCTCCGGACCCCACCTGCTAGGGACCCTGTATACCTTTCAGGATGTCACCACACACCTAGCCTGTGCCTCTGAATGCCATGTGGGAGGCTGCCATCCACAGCCTGTGGAGCGAAGGCCTCCAGAACTAGACTCCTGTGTGCATCTCAGGCATACAGCCCTAGCCCAAGTTGCTTTCTGTCGGGATGACCTCCCGTTCCCCACTCCAGGAAGCACAGTCATCAGACCTCAGCATCTGTGATTCTCAAAGCCGTGAGTGGGCCTTAGAAGCATAAGAAGAGAGAATTTGGGAATAAAATTCAGCATCATGGGGTTCCGGAATCCCAGACTCTCATCACAGTGGTTAGGACTGCAGATTAGCTGTCTGGAGTCTTGACTTCTTAGGGACCTGGAATTCTGGTTCCACAGCTTTGCTCACTTGTAAAATGAGGGTGTTAGCCCTGTCCAGTCTTTCTGTCTAATGTTCTCTATTGCTATGAGTGTTACATGGAGCCATTACAGTTTGGTGGTCACCTGTGTTCTGCTTCTGGGCCAACACCGCCACCACGTGGAGATGCTGAGTGAGGCGGCAGCATGGACAGGACTTCTGGGGCCACATTGAGGTCCCTCACCTGCAGACAATGCCCACCTGGGCTTGGCTGTGGGTGGAGGGAGCCTCAGCCCCTCCTGGGCTCTCAGTCTTCCTGTGGCCCCTCCTCCTGGTAATGGGATGACCACAGTCCCAACAGATCTGTGTTAGGCATGGCGGATGGTCCACTAGATCCCGAGATCACTTCAGACATGGTGTTACCATCCTCAAGGCATGAGTCAGAGCTGAGGCCCAGAGGGGGTGAGAGTGAGATTCATGGGGCCAGCGTTCAAAGGGTTAGGGTTAGAGTCTTGGTGGCTCCCAGGCAGCGTTCTTCTGCTACCCTGTCACCCAGGCTCACAGTCTTATTCCCCTTTCCTTTGGGACACCACACCCACAGTGTCACCAATGGAGCCTCCCTCAGTGATGGTGCGGGGAACATGAATCCATTGGCCTCCGTCTCCCCAGGTTGAGGGAGGCTGGGGTGTTGCCTCCCCACACCAATATGTTGGGCTCTGTGGGCCAGGAGGGGTGGAACTTGATTGTGGCCGGGTGTGAGCAGGGCAGGGCAAAGGCCCGAGGCTGTCCAGGTCTCTACTGGCTACTCCCTTATTCTTTCGCTGTTCTCTGGCTCCAGTGACACTTGACGATGTGTTTCCTCCACGGCCATTAGCTCTTTGGTGAGCCACATCCTTTCTTACCTGCTTGCAGGAACGCCCCATCTCCTGACAGCCTCCACAGCCCAGCCTGGTGCCCTGTCAGGAACTTTCTTCACTTCCTTCGGTAATTCCAGAGCATCTCCTTCCTTCTAGCTCATGTCATCCAGGGAAATTGAGGCCATCAGGT
This sequence comes from Lyroderma lyra, assembly GCA_004026885.1. NCBI lineage: Eukaryota > Metazoa > Chordata > Mammalia > Chiroptera > Megadermatidae > Lyroderma > Lyroderma lyra. The sequence continues at coordinate 27,159 of PVJL010009830.1, read as the reverse complement.
ACCCAGTTACAACTTGCTGTGGGGCTTCCATCTCTTCTGCCTAAGAGGATGAAATTTCCACTAGCCCAGCTGGTCCACACGGTTCAGGAAAGCATTTACTCTCATTCTCTCCAGGCTCAGCAATTATCCCTCTCTCTCTCCTAAATCTTCTACCTGCCCCTAAACCAGCTTCTTCCTCTTAGTCTGGAAGCCAGATGCTATTTCAAATGGTATTTTTCTTTCGATTTCTATTTTCATCATTTGCTGCTAATATGCAGAAAAACCATTGATTTTAGTACATTGATATTGCAGCCCTCCCAAACTCAGTTATTAGTTCTAGTAGTTTTTTTTTCTCATAGATTCTACAGTATTTTCTATGTAGACAATTGTCATCCATGACTAAAGAGAGTTTTACTCCTTCCTTTCAATTTTTTTAAATTCATTTTTATTGATAGACTTTTTGGGGTTCTTTCAATTTTTTGATCCCTTTAATTTCCTTTTCTTGCCTTATTGCATTGCCTAGAAACTCCAGGACAATGTGGAATGAAAGTAGTGAGAGTGAATATTCTTGTTTTATTCTTCATATTGAGGGGCAGGCATGCAGTGTTCCATTTAAGTATGATGTCAGTGGTAGGTTTTGCATAGATGTTCTTTCTAGTTTGCTGAGAGTTTTTCTCCAAAGTGTTTCGTTAAGTGATTTTTCTGACTTATTGAGAGAATTATATGGTTTTATTTTTAGTCCGTTAATATATTGAATTATATTAATTGATGTTCAACTAGCAATAAACACTTGTTTATGATGTATTGTCCTCTTTATACATTGTTGAATTGGATATGATAAAACTTAGTTAAGAATGTTTGCATCTATGTTCATGAGGGATTTGGTCAGGTATTTTCTTTTCTTATAATATCTTTGATTTTGACATCAGGATAATTCTGGCCTCATGGACTACTCAGATGTTTCCAGCTCCATAATTTTTTAGAAGAGTTTGTAAAGAATTGTTATTTCTTTCCTGAATGTTTTGGTATAATTTACCAATGAAGCCATCTGGGCCTAAAGTTTCCTTAGGAAAAAAAATTTTCTAAAGGAAAATTTGTAGCTATACATTCCATTTATTTAATAAATGTAGAACTATTTTAGTTATTTACATCTTGTTGAGTAACCTTTGGTATTGATGCCTTTCAAGGAATTTGTTCATTTTGTAGAAGTTGTTGAATTTATTGGCATATAAATGTTAATAATATTTCCTTTTATTTTTAATGTGCATAGAATCTCTACAGATACGACCTAATTCTTGATATTATTAATTTATTTTTGCTCTTTCTTGATTAGTCTGGCTAGTGTGATATTTCCAGAGCCCATTGGCTTGAGCCTACCCATGATTTCTTCCTGAATTCCTACAGATTTTGGACTTGCTTAGCTTCCACAAACTCAAAGGGCAACTCCTCATAATAAATCTGTACCCTACCTGCAAGGACTCCAATTACAAGGATATTTTGCTGCTTTAAGTTTGCCCCCAGCTCACTGATCCTGTGTTTATATTTTCAGTCTTTTCTTCAATGCTATGTCTTCAAGTTCACTAATCTTTTCTTCTGCCATGTCTAATCTGCCATCAATTCCATCCAGTGTGTATGTCATCTCAAATATTGTAGCCTTCATCTTTAGAAGTGTGCTTACCCTAAAATATTTCTTGTCCCTACACACCTGCTCAGTTTTACCTCTACTTTCTCGAACACATGGAATTCCTACTATCACTGTATTTATATGCCTGTCTACGAATTTTCTCATTTGTGTTATCTATGTCTATTTCTACTGCTTGATTGATTTTCCTCCTCATTATGAGGGGTATTTGTCTGCTTACTTCCATTATTGGTAATTTTTGATTGAATGCCAGACATTGTGAATTTTGCCATATTTGGCTGAATAAATTTGTATTCTTAAAAATGTTCTTCAGCTTTATTCTGGAATACAGTTAAGTTACTTGAAAACAGTTTGGTTCTTCTGAGGCTTTGAGCTTCATTTGGCAGAACCTGAGCAGCATTTAGTCTAGGGCTGTTATGTACATGTACAATATATTATTATATACATGTTGATCCTATCTCTATGCTTGTTCCCTGTCCATGCAGCCTATGGTAAGTCTGCCAGCTTTGTCTTTCTCAAACTGTCTTGGTTATTTTAAGCCATTTGCTGTTTCACATGAATTTTAGTATCAATTTGTCAATTTTTCAAAACAAATTCTATTGAAAATTTATTTGTGAATTATTTAAATTAGTGTATACACTAGACTCTCAGTTAACTAGCACCCATGGGGATTGATAGATGCCAGATAAATGTAAGAATACTCTCTGTTAACCAGTTAACAGAGTCTACTGTAGTAAAATTATCTTTTAAAATGTACAGTTCCATGAACTTTAATGCATGGGTTTAACACATGTTGAAATCACCACCATAGTCAAGATTCATAATCATTTCATCACCCAAAACTCTCTTATGCTATGCCTTTGTGATCACACTTTTCCTTTCTCTGGCCCTTGGTGACCACTGCTCTGTTTTCCATCTCTATAATGTTGTTATTTTGAGAATGTCATATGAATGGACTCATATGGTAGGTAACCCTTTGAGATCAGTTTCTTTCATGCAGCATAGTACCTTTCAGCTTCATCTGTATTGCTAAATTTATTAATAGGTCATTCATTTTTTTCACTGAGGAGTATTCCACTGTATGGGGACACTATGTGTGGCTTTTCCATTCTCTTGCTGAAGGACATTTGAATCCTTCTGGTATTTGGCAATTATGAATAGAGTTGCTAAAAACATTAATGTACACATTTTTGTGTGAACAGAACTTTTATTTCTCTTAGAAGTAAATACCTAGGAGTGGAATTACTGGGTCACATGTAGGTGTATATTTAAATTTATAGGTTGTAATACTCAGGCATGGGGCTTGAACCTATGACCCTGAGGTTTAAGAGCCCCATGATCTACCAACTGAGCTAGTCAGGCCATGGCTATATTTGAATTTATAAGAAAATGCCAAATTGTTTTCAGAGTGACCAGACCATTCTGCATTTCCACCAGCAACACAAAAGTTCCAGTTGCTCCACATTCTTGTTAGCATTTTGCATTTCATTGTCAGAACTTCCATTTTAACTGTTTTAACAGGTGTATAGTGACAGCTCATTGTGTATAGCTCTCAATGGCTAATGCTGGTGAACACATTTCATGGACCAATTTGCCATCAGTGTGTACTCTTTGGTGATGTGTCTGCTCAGGTCTCTTAACCAATAAACAACCCTTTTTTATTTCAAAATAACCATGAACTCACAAAAATAGTGCATAAAGTTTTGTGTGCCCTTCCACTCACTCTCCCTCCACGATTACAGTTTATAGAATTATATCACAATATTGAAAGCAGGGAATCTGCATTGGGTCCACTGTGTGTATGGTGTTCTTTGTTTCATCTACTGCTCATCACGTGTAGATTCTTGGAACCACCACTGCAATCAGGCACTACTAATCTGTTCCATCTTTGTAATTTTGTCATTTCAAGAAGGTTTTATACATGGAATCATATAGCACGTGATGTATTGAGACTGGCTTTTTCACTCAGTTTAATGCCTTGAGATCCATTTAAGTTGCTATGTGTATCAATAGTTATTTCTTATCGGTAAGTATTACATTGAATGGGTATACTAAAGTTTATCTAACCATTAACCTGCTGAGGAATAGTTTGGTTGTTTGCAATTTTTGGCTATTTCAAATAAGGTAGGCCATTTACAATTAATGTATTGATTGATATGTTGTGGCTTACATCTGCTTTTTTTTTTTTTCTGTCTTCTGTTCATTCCCTCTATTTCTGTTTTCTTTTTCATAGATTCTTATGGGTTACTTGGACATTTTTTAGAATTCCATTTTGATGAATCTAGTATGCTTTTGAGTCTATCTCTGTTTCACTTTTTTGATTGGTCTAGGTATATAACATCACAGTCTGCTGATATAAACATTATGCCAGTTTGAGTAGTGTGGAAACCTCATATCCCTCATTTAAAATAGAATCATCTTAAACATTTTCTGTACATATTTTGAGAACCATACCAAATGATGTTATGAGTGTTGCTTAAACAATCTAACACAATTTGGAAAACTCAAGAGAAGGAGAAAATTCTATTCGATATACCCATATTTATACTCTTTCTTGTTTCTCAGTGTTCCATGATTTTTCCTTTTTTTTCCAAGAACTTCCTTTAACCATCCTTTCACATTATCTTCACTTACCTTTCTCTGAGAATGCCTCTATTTCCTCTTCATTATTGGAGGGTTTTGTTGCTGAATAGAGAATTCTGGATTGACAATTGTTTTTTCTCATACTTGAAAAATGTTGTTCCAAATCAATAATTTAATGTTTATTTGTGGACAAGTGGGGAGGGGATGGGAGAAGGGAGAGGGGGTGGGAGAGGAGGGAGGGGGAGCTAAATATAAGGTGATGGAAAGAGAACTCACACTGGGTGGTGAACTTATTATACAACAAGTTGACGATGCACTGTAGAATTGTACACCTGGAACCTATGTAATCCTTGCTAACCAATGTCACCCCAATAAGTCTAACAATAAAAATATTATGCAAAATAAAAAATGTTCTTCCAGTTCCTTCTAGCCTCCATGGTTTTTTTTTATGCAAAATCTGCTAAATTTCAAATAGATTTTCCGTTAGTGCATCAGTTTCCAAGTGGTGGTACACATACCCCCTGAGGGTACATGCTGGGTCATTAAGGGGAACGTAAAAAATAATCAGTAATGGCAAAAAACGAGTAAAGTTAAAAATGCAAAATGTTAGTTATGGAACAATAAATGTTAAGTTTGAATCACATTAATGGAGACACTTCAAAATGAGGTCATATTAGTGAATGATGATTGGTGAGGTCTTGGCTATGAACCCTTCCCCCAAACTGATCTTGTATCAGTCATTACGCAGAGTTTCAGAACAATCCATTTGTGATGTTTCTAGAACGTCCCCAAACATATAAACACATCTGTAGCCAGACTGTTTGATCAGTTTAGTTATTGACTGAGTAAAAGTAAGTGCATTGTCTTTGTGATTCTTTTCAAGTAGTTTTAAAATTTAATGTTTAAATACTTGATCATTATCAATATTTAACTGTTATGAATATTGTAAAATTAAATCTGAGGTTTGTACTTTTAGTGTAGTAATTTTTCTTTCCTAACTTATTACCTCATTTCCACTATTTTACATTAGGATAGGCACTGAACAAAAGTGTATTTAAAAACAGCTCTTTTAAAAACAAGGGGAACAATTTATAGAAATGGGTTTAAAAGTGGGAAAAGGTTGGGAACCATTGCCTCAGTAGTAAAGTATCACTCTTCTGCTGCTGCTTTCAAGATTTTTTCTTAGTCTTTAGTGTTAAACGTTTGACAATGGTGTGTCTTGGTGTGCCTTCTTTGGGTTGATCTTGCTTGGGGTTTGCTCAGCTTCTCAAATCTGTAAACTTAAGTATTTTACCAACTATGGAAAAATTTTAGCCTTTATTTCTTCCAGTACTTTCTCACCTGGATTTCTTTCTCCTCTCCTTCCAGGATCCCAATGACAAATAGATCTTTAGTTAAACGTGTATAGTCCCCAGGTCCCTTGGGCTCTACACATTTTTTCAGTCTATTTTCTCTTTGTTGTTCTGACTGGCAATTTTTATTATTTTGTCTTCAAATTCGCTGATTGTTTTCTCTGCCTTCTCTATTATGCTATCAAGTCCATCCATTAATTTTTTTAAGTCACATTTTTCAGCTCTAAAATTTCCATTTGGTTCTTTTTAATATTTTCTACTTCTTGGCTAAGTCTTTCTGTCTTTCTTAATTCAAGTGCATTTGTAATTGCTGTTGAAGAATTTTAATGACGATTTATTTAAATTCCTTGTCAAATAAGTTCAAAGTCTATGTTGTCTTGGTGTTGGTGTCCTTCTCTGTTGCGCAGGTTAGGATATGCTGGTACTTGGAAGCATGAGTGCAGGGTATTACATTGCATATGTTTTAGCAGGCCTCCTCTGATACTAGCCCATGGAGAGAGAAGCGCCACCTCGCTGCAGCCAGTGGCGAGATTCAGCTCCCCATGTGGCTACTGCAGGAAGAGTTGGGGGCTCTCAACGTCTGGACAGTGGTATCCATCCTGGCCTCCCATCAGGGGCCTTCCCTCACACTACCCAGGTGAGGGGGAAAGGGCTCACCGTTACATCTAGGTGAGGAGGTCCAGGCTTCTGCCTTGACAGCAGGGGTGTGGCAGATGTGTTTCTTCCACTGTGTTTCGCTGGTGTTGGTCAATTACTGTCCAGAGTGTCCTATCTGGTTAGGGGCCCTTTCTTTGTCCTTTGGCTAGAGAGAGGCATGTTATTTGGGGGCTTCTTTGGTTTGCAACCCTTGTTATTTCTGTGCTTCTGGTTTCTCCAGTGCCTAGGCTGGGACCTATGGGCAGAAGGAACACAGGACTCTAATGGCTGCATCTTTCTTCAGGTCCCCAGGCGTCGGTGGCCTGTCTTCTTTTCACCGCTCATATCTTCTTGTTTCACTTGGTTCTTTTGAAACCAATTTCCTATTCATGTTTTGGGTTATCTCCTTAAGTGATGCATCATGAAGCTTCTGCTTCAGGTGGCCTGTGAGGCTGGGGCTTGCTTGCAGAGGTGGCATGAGGCTCAGGTCTGGACTGGACCATCTGTCCCTGCCTCATCCTGCATGGGCCCCAAATCGCATCTCCACTCCCTTCCTCCCTGGACTGGGGACACCCTGATAGCCTCATTTCACCTTCATCACCTCTGTAAATGCCTATCTCCAAATACAGTCACACTCTGAGGTCCTAGGGTCTGAGCTCCAACATGTGAATTGGGTGGTGGTGGCATAATTTAGCCCATAACATTCTCCCTGTACTCTGGCTGTCTCCTCAATCAGGGGGTCTGCTGGACTGTGCCCGGACCCTTTGCCTATGTTACACTTGTGGAATCTAGGCTCCTCTTGCTCTTCGCCCTCTGGGATTGCTGCCCTGTGTTGCCTGCTGTCCACCATCTGAAAACCATTCCATAAACTTTGTCTAGTTTCTTAGTTGTTTTGGAAGGGATGGTAAATCTGGTCCCTGTTACTCAACCTTGGTTGGAGCAGAAGTCTTCCCAATGCAGACGGTTAGCTTGCCTCACCCCATTTTCCACCTCATGTTTCCATCAGCCATGCTTGTCCCCAGGGCTGTGCCTGGAGAACACACCCTCCTTTTGGCTGCAGCTTTTCAACTCAGCCAAATCTGTGACCTCCTCCTGCCCATCGGTTTTCTTTCTTTCAAAAATCTGTTGTCATAGGGAGTTCCCTGGTGGTGTAATAGCTAGGTTTCAGTGCTCTCAAAGCTGTAGCCTGGGTTCGATTCCCAGGCAGGGACTATCCCCTGCCCCCCCCCAAAAAACTGTTGTCATGTCTCATCAATTTCTCCAGGTCAGTTTGTCTCATGGGTCTTACATTTTTAAATTCATTTATTATCATTTTAGTGAGGTCTTGGGAAGAAGAGGAAATCAATGTGTAGGTTCAACAGTCATTTTTAACCAAAAAATTTCTCCTATCTTTAGACAGCAAAATTTCCCTAGCAACATTATTTGAAAAACAGATCTCCTCTGGGGGACATTTATAATGCTTATAATTTTGTACTATTACAAACAATGCTTTGATCCCTATCCCTACCCACAATGCTTATGCTTCTCTGTTACTTTTCTAGCATAAATGTTTAGAGACTGAGCTACAGTTCTGATGGGGTTAGTGAGCTCTATTCCAGATGGCCTACCAAGAAAGAAGAGGCCATTCAGAAATCCAGTTTGGAGTACATTATATACATGAAATCCCTCCTCAAGTCAGGTGTCACTGTCAAATTAGGGGATACAGCATTTCTTTGACTAAAAAATAAATACAACTTTGAAAAATGTATTTTTAAAATTTCCCAAGACTCTTTGACCCATGGGTTATTTAGAAGTGTGTTGTCCAACTGCCAAATGTTTAGAAAATTTCCAGGTACTTTTCCAAACTTAATTTCTAGTTTGATTCCAGAGAACACACACTGATGATTTAATTCCTTTTATCTCTGTTGAGGTGTATTTCATGCCCTGAAGTTTGGTCTATGTTCTATTTGAAATAAAGGCATGTTCTACTGCTGTTGAGTGGGTGCCAATCAGACCCCTTGGGTTGCTGATTTCCTCAATGTTCTTGCTGATTTTCTGTCTAGTAGTTCTGTCCACTGCTGACTGAGGGGATGTCAACATCCCCGAAAACTGTGGGTTTGTCTAGATCTCCTTTCAGCTGTATGTTTTTGTTTCATGGATGCTAAGGCTCTGTGGTTTGGTGTGTACACATTTGGAAATTATAAATGAAAATACAACATATTAAATATGTAGGATGCCACTAAAGCAGTGCTGTGAGGGAAATTTATAGCTCTGAGTGCTCATATTAGACAAGAGAATGATTTTTGAGTCAATAGTCTAAATTCCTGCCCCAAGAAACCAGAAAAATAAGAGCAAAATAAAACCTAAACAAGAAGGAAGTAATATAAGAGCAGAAATTGATGAAACTGAAAACAATAGAGAAATCAGTGAAACAAAATGCTGGCTCTTCAAAAAAAATATATCAATAATGTTTATAAACCTTTAGTTAAGACTGATGAAGATACAAAGAGAGAGAAGACACAAACCATCAACATCAGGATAAAACAGAGGGACATCACTGCAGACCCTGGGACATTCAATGATAATAAGGTGATACCATGAACAACTTTGTGCTCATAAATTTAAAACTTAGAAGAAATGGACTAATTCTTCACAAACTAGACTACCAAAACTCAACCAAAATGAAATAACCTGGATAATTTTAAAAATTGATGTAAATAGGAAGCTCCCCCAAAAGAAATCTCCATGACTACATGGTTTCACTGGAGACCTTTACCAAATATTTAAAGTGGAAAGAACACTCATTTTATACAAGTTCTTCTAGGAAACAGAGGAAGTGGAAGTAGATTGCAACTCATTTTAGGAAACCAGTATTGCCCTACCCGACACCCAAACCAGGCAGACAGTATAAAAACGAGAAAACTACAGAAGAATACCCCTTATGAACATAGAAGCAAAAATCCAAAATACAATATTAGCAAATTGAATCTAGCAATACATAAAAAGAACTATACACCATGACCAAGTGGGGTTCATTCCAGAGATGTATGTCTGGGTCAATATTTGAATTCAATCAAAAAAGGAAAACCATACGATTGTATTAATTGATGCAGAAAAAGCATTTGAAAAAACCTCAATACCCATGCATGACAAAACTCTCAGGAAATAAGCATAGGAGGGTAATACCTTTATACTAACCTACAGCTCCTTTCAAACTTGGTGGAGAAAGATGAACACTTTCCCACAAAGAGCGAGAATAAGGCATGGGTGTCTGATCTCACCACTCCTATTCAACATTGTGCTAGAAGTTCTAGTCAGTGTCATAAGATAGAAAAAGAAATAAAAGACATACAGATAGGAAAGAAAGACATAAAACTTGCTATTGGCAGATGACATGATTATCTATGTAGAAAATCTCAATGAATCTTTAAAAATAACTCAAAACCTTCTAGAACCAAGGAAGTTCTGTAAGATTGCAGGATACAAGAGCAACAAACAAAAATCAACCACCTATTCACTCACAGTGAGCACATGGGAACTGGGGTGTAATACACAACACTAGTTATAATCACCCCAAAGAAAATGAGAATTACGAACTGAACATAACTTGTATAAAATTTGCATGCTGATATTACAAATGCTGATAGAAAAAGTCAAAGATGAAAATAAACAGAGACACATTCCATGTTCATGGATTGGAAGACTTAGTTTTCTTCACATTGGTCTGTAGGTCTAACATGATTTCTATCACAATCCCAACAGGGCTTCTTGCAGGTACAGATAAGCTTATTCTCACATTTATATGGACAGTTGCAGACCCTGAAATAGCTAAACAGTCTTAAAAAATAAGAAAGTGAAAGAATATCTATTTGATGTTAAGACTGCTCTATACCTACAGAAATCAAGACAGCATGGTATTTAGAGGACACACACACAGAAATGAATGAAAGAAAACAGAGAACCCACAAACAGACCCACATAGATACGCACAACTGATCTCTGACAGACATGCAAAAGCAATTTAGTGGAGAAGCCTTTTCAACAAATGGTGCTGGAGCAACTGAATGTCCACAGAGGGAAAAACCTCAATCTAAACTTCACACCTTAACCAAAATTAACTCAAAATGGATCAGGGACTTAACTGGAAAATGTAGAACTACAAAATTTTTATTTAAAAAAAAGAAGAAATCTTCAGAATCTTGGGCTAGGCAAACAGTTTAGACGTAACACCAAAAGTATGACTATAAAAGTAAATATTGATAAACTTTATCAAAATTAAAAAGTTTTGCTCTGCAAAAACCCATATGAAGGGGATGACAAGAAAAGCTACAGACTGGGAGAAAATATTTGGAAACCAGCTATGTGACAAAAGAATCTACCCTTAACATATAAAGAACTTTCAAAACTCAGTATAAAAAAACCTATCCAAGTAGAAAATGGGTAAAAGATAAACAGACGTTTCACCAAAGAGGAGATACAGATGACAAACAAAAATAATTAATGTTCAACATCATTGGCCCTCAGAGAAATGCAAATTAAAACACAATGAGATACCTATCAGAATGGCTAAAATAAAAACAGCAACAACCCCAAGTGCTGACAAGGACGTGAGAAATTGCTGATGAGAACAAATGGCCAGCCCCTCTGGAAAACATTTTGGCAGTCTCTTACAAAACTAAACATGCAGCCACCACATGATCCAGTCATTGCCCTCCTGGGCATTAGTCCCAGAGAAATAAAGCCTATGTTCACACAAACCCTATACACAAATGTTTATACCAGCTTTGCTTATTAGTAGCTTAAACAAACACAGTCCAGATGTCTGTTAGTGGATGAGTAGTTAAACAAACTGTGGGGCATTCATATGGTGGATTCCTATGTAGCAATAAACAGGAGCCTGGGTGAATCTTCAGGGAGTTATGCTCAGTGCAAAAGTCAGTTCCAGAAGGTTATAGACTGTAGGATTCCACGTATATAGTATTCTTGAATGCACAAATAATAGAGAGCAGATTAGTCGGTGCCTCGGGGTTGAGAGAGCAGCATGAGGGATCCTGTGGTGGTGGACACCTGAACCTCCATGTAAGATAAAAGTGTATAGAACTAACACACATGCACACAGAGTGCATGTAGTGAAATCAATGGAATGTGTCAATGACAGTTTCCTGGCATACTGTCCTAGAGTTTTGCAAGGTGCTATCATTGAGGGAAGTTGGATGAAGGGCACAAAGGATCTCTTTGTTATTTTTTACAACTGCATGTGAATCCACAGCTCTCTCAAAACGATGTTTTAAAATTTTTGAAACATGTTAAAAATACTTATTATACATCCAAGTCTCCAACACGCATCTCAGAGAGGACAATGCGGTATAAACATATGGTGTCCCACCATGAAGAATAACCTCCACATCTATTGGGCATCTCTCCCAGGAAAGGTCCATCTGGGAGCTGCCCAGAGGGTGTGTGTGTGCTGGCGGGGATGCTGGGTGAGGATGATGCCCAGGATGTTGAATGAGGATGCCAGACCAGGATGCTGGGTGAGGATGCTGAAACAGGATGCTGGATGAAGATGCTGGATGAGGATGTTGGACTGGATGCTGGGCCCTTCCCTCGCCGACCTGCAGGGGGCAGGCTGGCCATGCAGGGAGAGGGCTGTGGTGAAGGGCCTGCTGGGCGTAGCTTCCCAGTCTCAGCTTTGTAAGTACCAGTGTTCTCTCCTCCTGCCACCCCCTCCCCCGCCCCACACATGCACACACGCACGCGCGCTCCACAGCCCATGAGCTCATTCTGCCCACGACTGGCAGGCTGGGTGGGATCATTTCTCCTTGAGCTCTTTGTCCGGCTCAGTTTCAAATGACTCATGAGTGGCTTTTGCTGTCTCTCCCAAGGAGACCCCCTGCCTGGCTCCATAAACCTTCCCAATTAGGCAATATTTCCTGATAAGCGGTTGCTCACCCACTCTCTGAGACCACCCCAGAGAACTGCTCCCCCTCCCAGGCAGCAGCTGGGCAACATGGCCTCTTTGATCAGCTGGGAAGGCAGGCCTCCTCTCCTATCTCCTCCTCTCTTCCTCTGTCTCTTTGTCTCTGGCCCCAGGAAGGAGGGTACTGAGGAGGTCTATGAATGCACAGTTGAGGCCTGACCACTGCATCTAGATGAGGCCTTGAAGATGTTGGGTGGCCTGACTTCGCCTAGCCTGGGGTCATGGCGGGCACCTGGACTTTGCAGAAGTTTGCTATTCCATAAGACCTCTGCACAACTGGGTGCCTCCTTCCCTGCACTGACCCCTTGCTGGGCTGACCCCGGCAGTTTGCAGGGCTGGGGTCTCATCAAACTGGACACCCGTGGAAGTCAGGCCCACTGAGAATTCGTGGCCTGCTCCTTGAGTGGGCTCCACTTCAGAGCCCACACCCCTCCCCAGCACCCATGCGGGCCACTTGGGGTTATGCCTGTCATCCTCTGGAGAGCACTGCTGTTCTAACCCTTGTTAGGAAAGTGTGCGGGGTGGAGGCGAACCCAGCTTAGGCTGGACCGCTCCTCATCTGTCTCACTCTGTACAGGGCAGCTTCAGTTCCTGGACCAGTGACAGCTTGTCCTGCTTCTGATTCTGGATGTCTTCTCCTGGCCAGCTAGCCTGTGCCAGGCAGGTCTGGTAGCCATGGTGGGTAAAGGAAGTCCCAAGCTTGGCTTCTCTAACATGGGGGCCGCCTTGCCATAGGCCAGAGCACACCTTGCTGGGTGAGAGGTCTGAACCTCGGAGAAAACACTGCTCCTTACGAGGCACCAAGGCCAGCAAGATTACCTATGAAGTGGCTTAGCTGAGAAAGCAGGAGGCTGGGATCAGGCATTTGCTCCCATAGTTTGCCCTGTGCCCTTTGGCAGGAGTTCTCTGGGTCTCAGTTTACCTTCATCTGAGCAGGTGCTGGTCTTTTAATGGCTGTTCACATGAATTTACCTTCCTTCTCCAGCCTGGGCAGACATAGAGTTGGATGGACTGATGTGGGACAGCAGGGGAGGTGTTACAGGTGACCAGAGTTAGCACAGGTGAGTTGCAGTCAAAGAGGTAGAAGCACCCTGGCCCTCTTGAGAGAGGCCTGGGTTCTACAGATGCCTTGAAGGCCACATGGGCTCTCCCTACAATTTAGGAAGTCCCCTGTTTGCCCCACAGTGGTCATGGAGGAGGCAGAAATGCAGGCAGTGGCAGGGTGAGGCAGCCAGGCCTTGAACCTCCATCAGACCTGCCTGCCTTGCCCTGTGTCCCAGGTCCAATTGGGATGGGGGTAGCTGGTGGCACCACCTCTGTCTGTTCTCATCTCCCCAGGTGCAGGGGGCAGGGGCTGGGGCAGCCCCTCCCAGAACTCAGGTATGTCCCCAACATCTCAACATTGCCTGCATCAGGCACTGCCCTTCCCTTCCCCCATGTGGCCTGCCAAAGCCTGATACTTCCATAGGCCTTGTTCTTACTCCCCGCACTGAAGGGGTCTCTCAGAATCCCTACCCTGCCAATATCTCTGGCTTCAAATGGGCTGCGGTGGTGCTGCTCAGGGCTGGCAGGGCTGACACCAATGTGGCAGCCTTCCCCGTCCAGAATCCACACAAAGCGCTTGTCTTCCCAGCTTTCTTGTGCCAGCTGCTGCCTGTTGGTCCCAGGCTGAGGCCTTGGGAGGCTGCTTCCGTCTTCACATTCACTGGGCGGCCAATAAGAAGCCTCCGTCCCCTGAGGAAGAGAGCTCTGTAATGCCTGCAGCGCCTTCCAGACACACGTTTACAATCTCACACTTCATTTTTCTTGGATGCAATCTCAGTGCCTTTAAACATGTCATCACTTTGCACCCCCAACTCCATGCCTCGCACTTCCCGGGTGTGGGGGCCGGACCTACAGGTGGAGGCGCTGGGGACTGTGCCCATTGTGGCGGGGAGGGCAGGGTGTCCCAAGCCTGCAGCCTGGGTGGGCTGGGGTGACTTGGTTGGGCTCTCTGCTGTGCCAGCCCTGTTGTTAAGGTGACCAAGTGGGCAAGGGAAAGCACCCTCCCATAGAAGGGTCCCCAGAGTTGGGAATGACGTGAGGCTGTCACACTCATGGAGAGGCACATGCCCTGGCATCCCAACTGAGAAAGAGTCACAGCTCCCTGGAGGTGGATGGGTCTCAGATAGGGAAACTGAGGCCTAGAGAGAAAGTGATTTGCCCAGGCCCCAGCTCCTCCCTACCCACCTTGGCAGCAGCTCCCTGGGAGCAGCAGGTGTGCTCACCTGGGTGGCCTTCCCAGAGAGGCAGGAGGTGAATGATGTCCAGCTCCAGGACCATTGTGGGGTTGCACTTTCCACTGCTGATTTGCCTCTGAGCATTGTCCAGAGACAGGTCACCAAGTGGGAGGTTCTCAGAGCCTGGGTAGGAAAGTAGCTCCCTCAGACACTGACAGGGAGCTGCACTCCGCCCTGCTGGCCCAGTCGCCATGCCCCTTGCAGGCGGACTGACCAGCCCACAGAGCCTTCAATGTCATCTGAAGGCTGCCAACATTGTGTGGGCATCTAGCGCAGCCCAGCAGGACTCAGAACCATGGTTCTCCTTTGCATGGGTGCTGACAGGGAGAACCCCTGGCCCAGGGGGCTTGTAAGGTTTCTCCTTAATGACACACCCTATCTCATATCTGCTTATTTGTGTACCTGTTTTAATTTGGGTTTTGTCTCTGACACCGCTTTGCTTCAGAAAGTTTCGGTGGCTCATCTCGCTTTTGTGCCTCTACCCACTCCAGGCTTGCCCATCCCCTAAAGCAGTGGTTCTCAACCTTCCCAAGGCCGCGACCCTTAACTACAGTTCCTCATGTGGTGGTGACCTCCATAAAGTTATTTTCGTTGCTACTTCATAACTGTCATTTTGCTAGTTATGAATCGTCATGTAAATCTCTGATAGGTGTTTTCCGAGGGTCTTAGGCGACCCCTGTGAAGGGTCGTTTGACCCCCAAAGGGGTCGCGACCCACAGGTTGAAAACCGCTGCCCTAAAGCCTCCTTCCTCCAGTCTCCGCTTACGGGCTCCAAGTAGGGGATCGCCAGAGGATCCGTGTTGGCTGTGACCTCAGCCTCTAGTTCATCTCCTTCGCTTTAAGGATGGGGTCACAGAGGTCCCAAAAGCTTGAGCGCCTCAGCCCGGATCTGGGCTGAGTAGGTCGCCTCATTCCCAGACTAACAAACCAGGGAGTAGCGTCGCCTCCCCGCCCCCGCCCCCGCCTCTCGCTTCCAGAGCGGTCAGACTTCGCCAAGGGCGCGGGCATCACCTGTAGTCCTGGCTCCCTTTCCTCCAAACCCCACGAGGCGGGCGTGATCCAGCTCGGGGCTGACACTGGGTCCCCAGAGGCAACACCCGCGGCGTCCCGGCCTCGAGCTCCGCCCCAGGCCCGCTCTGGCCCACCCCGCCAACGCCACCGCCCCGAGTTCCCCCCTCAGCTCCTCCGACACGCCCACCCACGGCTCCTACCCCGGGCCGCCCTGCGCCCGCCCCTACCGTCGTGTCCCGGGACCGCCCATGCTCCGCCACAGCCCCGCCTTCACGGCGGCCTGGGGACATGTCCCCCCTCCCGCGGCCCGCTGCGCACTCCCGCCCCTCCCACAGGTCCCCGAGGTTCCACCGCCCTTCGCGCGTTTCCCCTCCCCACGCGCCGGGCGCGCCCCGAGGCCAGCGGGGTCGGGCGGCGGCGCGGCGGGCGGGCTGGCTCGGGTTTCGGCCCGCCCCCGGCGCCGGCGTGACCCCTCCCTGGGCGAGGCGGGCCGGGCCCAGCTGGCGGCCCCGCCCCCGGCCTGGCGCTCCGGGCGCTATAAGAGGGCGGTGGCCGCGGGGCGCCCTGCGCGGGGCCAGGAGCGCGATGGTCAGCCGCCGAGGCGCGGCAAGATGCTGGATGGGCCCCTGCTGGCGCGCTGGCTGGCCGCGGCCTTCGCGTTGACGCTGCTGCTCGCCGCGCTGCGCCCCTCGGCCGCCTACTTCGGGTAGGTGCCTGGCGGCCCGGCGGGCGGACGGGCGGGCCTGGGGCCGAGACGTCGCGGGGGCGGAGGCGACCAGGTGCGCGGGCCCGCTGCGCGGGGCCGGGCTGGCTAGGGTCGCCGAGTTGCCTGGATCTGTTTGTTTGCGGAGCGCGCGTCGCTTGGTCAGCGAGCGCGGGGAGAGGGGCCCGCGTACCCGACGGGCTGGCGTGGGGCTGCGGTCCTCAGTGGCTCCGTAGTCTCGTCGCGCGGTTGAGACCGCAGCCGGGCGCTGGGCTCCCTAGAGCTCAGGAACCAAACTGTGGTCCCGGCTCCCTTAGGCCGCCGATTTCTTGCCAAACTGCTGGAGCCTCCCGGCCCCTGCCCACCCCCCTCCTTGCAGCTTCCCCCTCCTTTCTCTCCTCGAGAAGTTAATTTAACAACAACAAAAAAATACGTACAAAATCCAGATGTTCCTTTCACTGAGCCCCAAAGGAAAAAAAAAATAACTCCAAGCTGGAGGAATTTATTTTTCTTGCGCTATGCTTCTGATGATCGCTCGGGCCCCGGCCCGCGGGAGTGCGTCTGTGGGACCCGACTGCAAGCGGCGGCGGGGAGCGCAGGCCCGGTGGGGACGTGAACGTCGCTGCCCGCCCTCTTGGGGGTCGTTGCCCCGGCTTCTCCGCAGCAGCAGAGTGCGTGATTGCGGCGCGTCCCTCTCCGCTTTTCCTTCCTGCCCTTCCTCGCCCCTTGCTTCCAGATCTGGATTATCCAGCCCAACGACCTTTGGGGACCCTCGTTTCCCTGCGCAGATGGGCACATTGAAGTTCCGAGGGGCACCGTTCGGCAGCCCTCCGACTGTCCCCACATTCCCCACATTTTACCCAGCGCGGACCCTGGAGCCACGGCCCAATCTCGCGCCCCGGCCCTCGTCCTGGGCGTCCTGCGGCCGCACCCGGGCCGCCGCCCTCTGCCGTCACCTGTTCCCTAGCCCCTGGCCCCCGCGCCGGCGGGCGGCGGCCTGGCCGGCAGAGGGCCCCGTTGGTCCAGAAATGTGGCACCGCCAGGGCAGGGAGAGGCCGACTGGGCGAGGAGCCCTGCAGGTGTATCCTGTTCTCAAAGAAAATAAAATATTTTCATGGGAAACTTTCCCTTTGTGTTTTTCTTCCCCCCACCTTTTTCTTCTTCTGTTTCTTTCTCCTGGGTTGTCTTCCAGGGTCAGCTTCGTGTTTCCTTCCCTGGAGCCCCCACCCTGAGGCTTCTCCTGCTGCCTGTGGGTCTGGCCCTCCTGGGGCCCAGACTGTGTGGAGGCTGGCACACCCCTGCACACCATCTGTGCAGCCTTCACCTCGCCCTCACGGGCAGAGGGAGGGTCAGAGGATGGCTGGCTGGCCGCAGGTCCACGGGTGAGGCCCAGCAGCCTGTCAGCCAGCTGTGCCTTCTTGCTGTCCCGCCCAGCCACAGGTCTGTTCCCCAGGCTCCAGGCACACCCTGGGCTTGTCTGCTTGAGCGCGAGGCAGTGCTCTGCCTATGCCTGGATTCTCTGCTGCTGCCCCAGTTTTCCTGGGGGAGATCAGATCCCTGGGAGGTTGGGGTGCAGGCTCCCAGCTGCATCCCCACCCCATCCCTCTTTCTGCACTCTCTCTGCACTATGCACGCCTGAGGAAGTCTTTGAGTTGTTGTGTGGGGAAAGCGTGATGCCCCCGTGGCTCCTCCAGCCAGCCTTCTTGTCCTGCTTTGGCCCCAAAGGCCCCATCAAGTGAGGCTCGTGGGGAGCATAGGAGGCAGATGTGCTCTGCTGGGGGCATTGCCACCCCTGGCACCAGGTGAAAGAGCCAGGACTCTGCTTGATGGATGCAGGTCCTGGATGGTAGGGGACCCTGGCACCACTTGGACAGGCAGAGGAGGGAGGACTGTTTGCGGGAGGGATCCATGCCCAGTATGCAGCTCAGGACAGTGTCAGGCACTGGAGTTGATTCCCAGGTCGGGCCAGGCCTGGGAGGGGAGAAGGGGGTGACACAGCTGTACATTACTGTGTGATCAGCTGGCCCATGGTGACCAGCTGGGCCTGGGTCTAGGGTCCTTTCTCCTGGCCCAGCAAAGGGTCAGGAGCTAGAGGGAGAGGGAGGACGAGATGGCTCAAGGCAGGCAGGGTCAGGTTGGAGCCAGGGGGCCTCTCTGCAGTGGGCAGGGCAGAGGGAGCAGGAGGAAGGACCTGATCCAGGCCCTCTTCTCCCTTCCCCCTCTCCGAAATCTCTGCCTGGCACGGAGGCTCCCAGGCAGGGCAGCTCCAGTTACAGCCCAGAAACCCGGAGAGGCTGGCCTGGGGGAGGGTCACGTGGGCTGCAGGAGCCCTCCCTGCCCCCTCCCTGAGGCAGACTGCAACCCAACCCTCCAGCCGCTGCCCTGCTCTTGCTGCCCTCCTCTGGCCTCTGGCCACTAGGCAGGACCCTGTAGGCAGCTCACGGGCTTGCCTCTCTTCCCCTTGGCCTGGCCCTGCTTCTCCAGAGTGATTAGCAGGTGACATTTCCATCTGGTTCTTCCGGGGTTGGGGGGCCTAGAAGTGCTTGGCCCAATGCCCTCTTGGAAAGAGGGGGAGCCTGGCTTATAGCAGGGCTGCCCAAGGTCTCTTGGTGATTTGGGGATACAGACTCATGGACCTGGGTGGATTGAAAGCTTTGGGTGGCAGGACTTACCGGTGCCTGGCTCCTCTCCTGGCATTATCCACAGATGTGTACTAAAACCTGCTCAGGAAGGGATCCCCCAGACCCCGGGGCAAGGACCCTGCTGCTCCCTGAGTGTGGAGCCAGGGACCCGGTCTGGGCTTGTTGGGATCCTTGCCGGGCTCCTGGGCACCTTGCCGCCCTTTTCTTAGAGATCCCTGTGTATGCTGGGGCAGCCTCCAGCAGAGGCCCTCAGGGAAGCCGCGAGACCTACATCACAGGGCTGCCGCAAATGAGGAGAGACCTGAGACTTCCAATGTGGTTATTCTTCAAAAAATGTTAGGAAGGGGCATCATGTGTTCTGATCCTGTTTTGTGGGATTGGCTCCAGCACCCCACATTCTGCAGAAAGCATTTGTAGTCTGGCTTGGGCTAATGGGGCCCTTCCATGAAGTCTGCAGGCTGGTCCTGCGTCTCTGGTCCAGGCAGCCTGGAAGCCTTCATGGAGGAGGCAGCACCACACATCGCATTGAGGGCTCTCGCAGCCAGGTTAGGTATCAGCACGTGAGGGGTGCTCTGAGCTGGTCTGAAAGGCAGCTAAGGTGCTCTGGACTACTGCGAACGGGGGCCAAGCGGGCTCTAAGGCCAAGGCTCTTTGTTTTTGAAATATAATTCACATCCTGTAAATTCATTCTGTTAAAGCATACAGTTTAGTGGTTTTCAGTACATTCACAGGGCTGTGCAGCCAGCACTGCTATCTAGTTCCAGAGTATTTTCATCATCCTGGAAAACTCCATCCCCTTCCACAACCCACTGGCAACCACTGATCCATTTTCTGTCTCTGGACTTCCCTGTTCTGGATGTTTCGTATAAACAGAAATATATAATATGTGGTCTATTGTGTCTGGCTTACTTCACCTAGCACAACATTTTAGTATTTATCCGTAATAAAGCTTGAGTCAGTGCCTCATTCTTCTGTTTTTGTGACTGAATGCTATTTGGTGGGATGGACATAATGCGAGTTTTCTCATCTGTTTATCAGTTGATATTTGGGTTATTCCAACCATTTGGCTGTTGTGAGTAATGCTGCTATGAACATGGGTGTACAAGTTTCCTTGTGGACGTATGTTTTCAGTTCTTCCGGGTATACAGCAAAAACAGACCTGTTCGGTCACATGGTAATTCTGTTCCAGATTTTGAGGAATGACCACTGTCTTCCACAGTGGTCATTGCATCATCTTACATGCTGATCTGCAGTGCATAGAGCTTCAATTTCCTCACATCTTTACCAATATTTGTTATTCTCTTATAATTTATTATTATTACTATTTTTAATCCTAGCCATCCTGGTGGGTGTGCGTACTTTCTTATTGTGGTGTTTGTTTGCGTGTCCCTGGTGACTGGTGAGGTGATACCTTTTTACAGGCTTGTTGAACATCTATGTGTGTCTTCTTTGGCGAAATGTCTATTCCGTTCCTTTGCCCAGTTTTTGGTTGTGTTTTTCTTTTTGTTGTTGAGTTGTAAGAGCTCTTTATGTATTTTGGGTCTTTCTCGGACTGAGGGGAGCCTGGTTTTCTGACCCGTGAGCCAGCATGCTCTTGTCCCTCCACACAGGCATTCAGCCCCAGCCTGACTGCGGGGGGAGCTGGGGTGCGGTGTTCATCCGGTTACTAGAGCCTGGGCTGGGGGCTTGGTGTGGGGCCTGGCTGAGGAAGCTGACCTGGCACTGCTCTGAGAGGCTGCCCTGGGTTGGGGTATGGGGGCACTGTCACAGGTGATATACGTGTGGGGTCAGGAAGGTGAGGGTTCTCTCTGCTTATCTGTGTACCCAGCCTGGTGCCCAGCTGGGGGCCCATGTGGCCACATGCCTGCTGGCTGCTCAGAAGAAGGGTGCCCAGCTGGTCACTGGAAAGGAGAGAGAAGACAGTTTCCTGGGGCCAGAGGAGCAAACCTGGTATAGAATGATGGGGCTGTGTGATAGGCCTGTGAAGGGACGAGGGGTAAGGCGGTGTGCTGCCAAGATAACGGGACAACCTCGATGGGACACAGAGGACTGTGCGTGGGGTTGGGGGCTCAAGCTCACCTGTGGGTGACCGGGAAGGAGCTGGAGGTGAGAGCGAGGTCCTCAGTGATTTCCCTGGCCAGGGGCCAGGGGTGCCTGGAGCTCAGCAGGCAGGGATTGGACAGCATTCTGGCAGGCGCTATCCACAGACTTACCTCGGGACTGCTGTGCTGGATCCAGCACTGTGAGGGGAGGCCCCAGAGCACAGAATGCGCTGCAGGTCATTGGGAGGGGGTGGTCCTGCATAGGGAGCTGAGGGGGAGGGGGACCCAGGCAAGGGGCCTTATCCCTGTGTCTAGGGCAGTTGAAGGGCCACAGGGAGATCACTGAGGCCCTTTAATGTGGCCCTGTGAGTAAGACCACTGAGCAGCAGGTGACGGAAGTACAGGGTTGGGGGTGCGGCATGGGCTTGTAGCTGGCCGTCAGGTCAAGGAAGGATGGAGGGCAATGTGTGGAGGGCTGGCTTCTAGCCTGCAAAGCAGGCGGGATTCTGCCAGTGCTCATGGTTTGGGACTCCTGAGGCCAGCAGAGGGCCTAAGGTGACCTGGCCTCCCAACCCATGGGTCCGGAGCAAGAGTGAGAAGGCGGGTGGAAGGAGCAGGTGGGCAGACCAAGAGGATCCTTTGCGATTACTGGCCACCTTCTCTATCTCTTGTCTCCATTGTTTGTTCCTCCTCTCTCCCCTTTTCTGGCTAGTGTGCTTTGGGGGGCCATAGAACACCACCCTGCCTGCTCTAGCCTGCCCTCGTCCCCTTCCACAGGCCCTTGGGGGTTCTGCCCAGGCCCCCCAATACAGAGACCAGATACAGGCAGGTGGGAGCATGGAGCCAGGATGAGACTCTGGGCTGGAGCCTTGTGACAGGCCGTGCTGTGTGCAGGCCTTGCACTGGGGCCTGAGGTGAGGAGGAACCCACAGCCACCTGGCTCCCTCAGCTGTGTGAGCAGACGGCCTGCCACAGCCGGCGGCTGTCTGGATTGGGGAGGGGGCGGGGACAGCTGGCCTAATCTTGCTCCTGTCCTCGCCACTGTGGCCCCAACAGACTGCAGGACTTTGGGCACCAGCAAGACCCTGCCCTGGCTCCAGGGTGGCCCCAGCCAAGGGCACCGCCCTCCGCCCAACGCCCGCCCAGGGGCCTCTCAATGTTGAGGACAATAGGAGAAGTGTGTGGGTAGCTTTTCTCCTGGGAAAGAATGTGCGCACACACGATTCCTCCCGCGGGCCGCAGGCCCTGGGCTCGGAGGAGCGATGAGCTGATAAGGACCTGGCTTGGCTCTCCTGGCTGCAGAAAAGTGACACCTGTCAGGGGCCGGCACTCGGCCCCCTTAATCCTGGTCTGGGGGTGGGGCACTGGCTCCCTTTGTGTATTGTCCCTGTGGGCGGTGGTGCCCCTGCAGTGCCCACCCGGCTCAGTGGGCTGTGTGGGCTTTTGACGGAGGGGCCAGTTGTCTGGAAAGTGGGCGAGGCCAGTCCCTGCTTAGAGGAGAAGTGGGTGGGGAGCAGGGCCACCATGTTCCAGGTTAGCCCCAGCTGTCACCTCTTGTAGGAAGCCAGAGGACAGCCTACCAGTGTCCCTCTTTACTGTAGCTCACATTTGGGGACACCTGGGGGGGTCCCTCCTGGAGGTCTCCTTCCAGCTGCTGGGAGGGCTGATGGAGGTCTGTCATCCCTCTGCTCCCCAGCCTCGTTGTGGGGTCTAGGACATTCTACAGGTGGGCCAGCCCTCATTGCTCCTGGCCCTGACCTTTTCCTGCTTCAGCCACACCTGCTGGCCTCACGTGCACAGATAGTGGCCCGGTTGCAGCAGACCGGACACATGGGTGCTAGTTTTGCAGGTGGTGTGGACATGGTGCTGAGGGGCAGAGGGGCCCTTGGAATCTCCACGGTTTGGGTCTGAGGTGAGAGCTCGAGGCTCTGCAGACAAGGGTGTGCTGTGGGCCCAGTGGCCTGCTTCCTAGAGAGAGCTAATCATTAAGGGACATGAGTAGGCTGGATTGGTCTTGTTGGCAGGTGGCAGTGCTGAGGCCTCTGCAGGAAGGCAGCCCCCGACCTGGGTGGCACTAGGCTGCCAGGCTCGGTGACCCATGGACCAGCCCTCATCCTCCCCTACCCCTCCTAGCAGTTCTCTGCTGGCCTGGTGCCTCTGGCCGCAGGAGGAAGCCTGGCCGCCCAGCTGGCAGGCCCTGTACCTCGAGACCGGCAGCCGGACGAGGGAATGGAAAAAGGCAAGCCTCAAGCTGCGTTTGTTTTTCTTAGCGATACCTGAGGTAGACGCGGCCAGGGAAGTGGTCTGGCCCGTGAGGAAAGGCTGCCAGGGACTCCCAGACCAGAGTGTGTCACAGCCACTCCCTCCCGGCTCTGGCCACCCTGTCTGTCCAGCACCTGGTAAGCCAGCCCCAGGAAGGAAGCCAGTCATTGAAGTAACTGGTGGTAGCTGAGATGGGGTCCCCCCGTGGCTCTCTGAGCACCTTCCTGGTGTCCTCTGCCCCTCCGCATGACATCCCTGTGGGTCCGTGGCAGTCTATGAGGCCTGGGGTACGGTGACTGGGACACAGAGGTGGTCTGTGGGGGTGTGGTAACCAGCACACAGAGGCAGCCTGTGGGAGTGCAGTGACTGGGACACCCAGGTGGTCTGGCCACTCTGGTTCCTCCATGAAGCCACTACTGTCTGTCTTCTCTTTACAGCCATCACTGAAGCTGGGGTCCCACAGTCCCACCCTGCTCTGAGCTCCAGCATCGTGCTCCAAAGAGGGGCCAGCTGATGGCCGTCAGGGTCTAGGGGTCGTGTGTATTCTGTTTGCTCTGGGGGCCACTGAGGATGGACAGAGACATTTCCTTTAAGTAGTACCATGGTTCTGCAGTCTTGGAGTTTGCTGAGTCCTGTGTCTGCCAGCTGATCCCCAGGGTGGCTGGGCCTGAGTAAGGAGCTCCCCTTAGGCGGCTTGTCAGTGACGGAGCTGGGACCTGCCCAACAGCTCTTTGTACCCTGGAATATTGCAGTCCTGTTCGGTGGGGAAGCCAGGGTCCAGTGTCTCTCCCAGATGATGGAGGTGACACTCATCATAGACACGAGGTCCCTGTCCCAGCGTGAGCAGCCTGTCCTCGTGGAGCCACCTTCCTGTCCATAGCCTCTTCTCCTGGCCTCCTTGGCACTGAGTGACAGTGGAGTCCTCGGAAGCCCCCAGACCCTTCAGCGTCTGTGCCCATCCCAACCTTGTCCCTGCCACTCACATTTGGGGGCGGTGGGGAGCTGCAGGCTGCTGGAGAATGTAGGGTTAATCTCAGAACCCGTGTCTCAGTGCTGGAATTTGTTTTGAATTTGATTCACACAGAAATTAAATGCCGTCTGGTGGGGCTGAGGTTTCCTTGGCAGGGCACTGTGGCTTCTGGAACTCCAGCCTCTTCCCCTCCACCCAGCTCAGGGTCTCAGTTCCCCATGCCTGGAGAGCTGGGTTTGTGGGCAGGGTGGCCTTTGGGGTGGCCAGCCCTGTTGGCAGAAGGAAGGGCTGTCAGAACCCATCGCCTTCCTCATCCCCACCCCCCACCCCCATTAGGAAAGAGTGAGGCCCTCAGAATGGAGCCATTAGGCAGGGTTGACTGGGTTTGGCTAGGCTGTTCAGGGTTGGGACCCCAAGGACAAGGACATCTCCAGCTGCAGCCTGGGCCACACCCATACCCCTAACCCTCTATCTGCTGCCTGGGTGCCCTTGGGGGCAGGTGTGACAGGGTGCTCCGAGGGGCAGCCCCCATCTCCAAGCATGTGGACATGAAAACCTCAGGCCTGACCATCAGAGGGCCAGGTGTCCTCAGGCTTGGCTCTGTCTGTCATAGGTTCTTTCCTGCTCTCTGTGGGACTGGGGTAGGCTGTCTGCAGAGCTGCTGCAGGTGGTCAGGGAGGTGAGCTCTCTGCAGCATGGGACCTAATCAAGGATGATCTGGTCTTAAGATCCTTATCTTGATCGTATCTGCAAATATTCTTATTCTAAATAAGGTTCTGGATGGGTGTAAATTTAGGTCACTATATCCTCTCCTTCAGATTATTTATCTGAAAAGGGGAGTCCTTTTATTTATTTATTTATTTATTTATTTATTTATTTATTTATTTATTTATTCTCGTATGTGGGTAGTTCCCTGGCTGGGAATCGAACCCAGGCCGTAGTGTTGACACAGCGCCAACGCCGAAGCCTTAAGTCCCTACAACACCAGGGAACTCCCCAGATTATTTCTGCAAGCAGTTTCTCAGGTGTGATGACCAGCAGGGTCAGGGACTGCTAGGCGTGTATCTAAATGCAACTGAGGCCCTGTTGAAATAATGGCAGCAGGTCAGTCATCATGTAGCACCAAGCAGTTCTATTGCCTGCAAGAAACGAGAAGTCTGAACAAACCAAGTAGAGCAGGAAAAAATACAGGGTCCGGCACACCTAATGCCCCTTTTTAATGAGCTGGTAATCTATACCAAATCTTTTATTACAAAATCATAAGCATGTATGATTTTGTAATAAAATCATAACTCAAGTCTGGGCATTACTTCTGCCGGACCCTGTATTTAAGTAATGGACTGATTTGAAAGCAGACTAGAAACCCCTGAAGAGAATTGGCAAACTGGGAGATAGGTCAGGAGAAATTATGAGAACGTAGCATGGGCAGGAGACACACGAAACACAGGGTGAGAGACCTGGGACAGAGTGGAGGCTCTGCGTCTTCACTAGGGGCCCAGAGGTGGGGACAGGGAGGTGTCTAGAGAGGATGGCCAAAGATTTCCTGAAACTCCTCGGAGCAGTCAAAGGGATCCAAGAGGCCTAGTGCCTAGTATCTCCCTGGGCAGAAACATTTTTATGAAAGCTTGCACCAGAATATAACAACCTGGAAGTGAGAAATGCTGAGGATGGAATTGTGAAGCAGTGGGAACAAACAAAATGCAGGTTGACTTCCGAAGACCCATGGGCTAACTAACCACGGGATGATCCACTTGGCGTGTGAAGGAAAATACCTATCCAGAGTGAGGTGAAATACAGACATTTTTGGATACACCAAGAGTAGCTCTGAAGGAGCCATGAATACACAGCCCAGGCCTGGGCTATGACCCTGCTGCTTTGGACATGGGGACAAATGTAGTGAGGCTACAGTCATGGGAAGGGGGCACAGGGAATACTGAACACCTTTTTATCAGGTCCTAAGAGTAGAACTGACTACATAATAGCATACAACTCGGGCATCAATGGTTGTGTTCTCAGGCCTCCCACTGTCCAGAGGGGACAGTTTTGACCATATCAGACATGGGTAAGTAACAGAGTTGTGTAATTTTGAGGGTAGCCATGAAAATAACAAAAATGTAAAACTTTAAATTACAAAGAGGGATGCAATAATAATAATAATAAAGATAGGGGGTTCCCTGGTGGTGTAGTGACTAGGCTTTGGCACTCTCAATGCTGTGGCCTGGGTTCGATTCCCAGCCAGGGAACTACCCCCCTCCCCCACCCCCAGACCCCCCAAAAAAGAAAAAAAGACAAAAGGAAGTAAGAGACAGGAAAAAAAGAAATAAAACAAGCATGACCAATAGAAAGGATGAATTAAGACCTTGGGCGTAGGGCTGGGGAGACAGGGTTGTAGTCCTAGCTGATCATAGGCTATGTGTGAGAGACACAGAGGGCAGTTGGGAGAACACAGAAGGATGGAGAGAGAACAGACTGATTCAATGGGCTGTCAGATAAAAGAAACAGAAGAGATTAAAGGATGAGCTGTGACTAAGGCTCAGTATAGTGACCTGAGCTGTGACCTGGGCTCTGCTTGGTGACCTGAGCAGCGACTAGGGCTCTGTCTTGGCGACCTGACCTGTGACCTGGACCCTTCAGGTCGCTCTGCTTAGTGACCTGAGCTGTGACCTGGACCCTTCTTAGTGATCTGAGCTGTGACCTGGGCTCTGCTTGGTGACCTGAGCTGTGGCTAGAACTCTGTCTTGGTGACTTGAGCTGTGACCTGGGCTCTGCTTGGTGACCTGAGCTGTGGCTAGGACTCTGTCTTGGTGACTTGAGCTGTGACCTGGGCTCTGCGTGGTGACCTGAGCTGTGACTAGGACTCTCTCTTGGTGACCTGAGCTGTGACCTGGGCTCTGCGTGGTGACCTGAGCTCTGCGTGGTAACCTGAGCTGTGACCTGGGCTCTGCTTGGTGACCTGAGCTGTGACTAGGACTCTCTCTTGGTAACCTGAGCTGTGACTAGGACTCTGTCTTGGTGACCTGAGCTGTGACCTGGGCTCTGCTTGGTGACCTGAGCTGTGACTAGGACTCTGTCTTGGTGACCTGAGCTGTGACCTGGGCT
>PVJL010009829.1:0-54085 GCA_004026885.1 Lyroderma lyra | reverse complement strand
TCCCCCATCTTCCCCCAATCTTCCCCTTTCATAAGTCTCTTAGGACATTAGTGTCTCAGTGAATTTATTTTTAACCAAATCCAATTTTTCTGTTACTTTCTGGGTTTCTAACCCCTCCAGGTCCATTTGTACTATGGCTCTATTCACTCTGCTGGTTGCTGCATCTGATGTAGAATAATTTGCACATTGCATCCCCGTGCTAGTGACCCCCCGTCAGCACCTCGTGTGCCCACCTCCCTTTGTGTAGTCATCACCGAGAAGGAAGGAGGTGCCGAGTAACTGAGGTGTGCCGATGGGATTTAATTTGGAAGGGTTACGAACACAAAGGGACGAAGATCATGGAAGAGGGCTGAATAGATTTTAAGGGGAAAAAACCTCAGAGAGGTGTGTGTGTGTGTGTGTGTGTGTGGATGTGTGTGTATCTGTGTGTATATAAATGTGTGTGTAACCTTATAAAGTTATTCCTCATGGGAAATGGACCTGAGGAAAACGGATGAGACGTGGGTGCGTGGAAGGTGTGAAATAACTGTAGCAATTAGAGGGAAATGGGGGAAGTGTTCACAGCTAATGCGGAATTTACAGTAACAAAAAAGTAATAATATATACGAGGTTAGGCCATTAATTTGGCGAACTCATCCCAGAAAAAGTGCCACACGCCTCACTGCTGGGTGTCACTACGGCCGGTTTCAAAGTCCTCCCCTCGGGACGCTGGGCACCGACGCCAGCCCTGGTCCTCCCTTCAGAGCAGTGTTGGAACTCTGTTTCTGGAATGGCCAGCAGAGCTGTCGTCGTCCCCAAATCTGACAATTAAGTTTGTGAACTTGCCACCATGCACTTACGTTGACAGCACTGTACAAACGACTCGGTGAGGTGTCATAAGGTTATGCCAAGGTTATGCCACCTCACCGAGTTGTTTGTTCAGCGCTGCCAATGTAAGCGCACGGGGGCACGTTCACGAACTTAATTGTCAGATTTTGGGCACGAGGACAGCTCCACTGGCCATTCCAGGAAAAGAGTTGCTTTGGAGGGTGGACTAGGTGCTGGCGTGGGTGCGGAGCGTCCCAAGGGGAGGACTTTGCAGGTAAGTAGTGACACTCAGCACTGAGGTACGTAGCACTTTTTCTAGGACGAGTTCACGAAATTGTCCAACCTCGTGAGTGTGTGTGTGTGTGTGTGTGTGTGTGTGTGTGTATGGATGTGTGTGTATGTGTGTGTATATGTGCATGTGTATGTATGTGTGTGTGTATATGGATGTGTGTATGTGAATGTGTGTGTATGTGTGTGTATGTATGTGTGTGTGTATGTGCATGTGTATATGTGTGTGTGTGTGTATGTGTGTGTGTATATGGATGTGTGTGTGTGTATGTGTGTAATTATGTGCGTGTGTGTATATGCGTGTATGTGCACACACACATGTGCACATATATACACACACACACACACATGTACACATACTAGAACACCAGAGTATTGGAGCTGAAAGCCACTCTGGGGATTTAAATGGCTCCTTCCCTTTCGATAGGGGAGCAGAAAAAGCCCCGAGGGACTTGGTCAGGGGCACAGCCCAGATGACCGCAGAGCCACGCCTCGCAGCCACGCCCTGCTTCCTAAGCAGCGGCCCTTCTCTGTGAAGCGCCAGGCCCCCACGTGCATCAGCCCTCACGGCTCACAGACGACGGGCACAGAAATCATTTTGTACGACCTCCTGTTAATACGGGGGGCGGTTACCTTTTCCTTACTTGACACATGCAAACACCTGAGGCTCAGAGAGGCAGCAGACAGTGGAGGGCGGGCTTCTAGTTCGCAGCAAGGTCAGAGCTGAAGCCCCTTTTTGTCATGCCCAAATTAGCCTTCTTGCAAACATGCCATGCGGGGCCCTGGCATCAAATATCAACTTACACTGCAAAGGAACATGACAACAAACTAGCCCCTCTTCCACCCGAAAGCTGAAGAAGCATGGTGACCGTGGAGATGACAGAAACACGAATGTTAGAAATTCGGCAGTGGCTGCAGACTGCACTCAGAACTCAGGTAACCCAGAGCTGGGATCCGGCTTTGCTGTCCCTGGTGTCACTGAGACAGTCTGCCTAGTATCATCTCCGTGTAAACGCTGGGACCTGTCACTCGGGCAGGCCTCCCTGTAACGACTATACTTGGCTGACACCAGAAAATACAACTGACCCATGTCCTGAGGTCCCCAAGAACAGAGTGGGTGCTGGGGAGCCACGTCCTGCCTGTTCGGGCCTGGCTCCTCACTGTTCCATTAAGCCTCAGATTCCGGGAACCAGCACAGCAGGTCACAGACGCGGCACACAGACCCGAGTTCCCAGAGCAGCCCCGGAAATGGCTGACAGGGGAGGGGGCTTCCAGTGGAAGCTGGAGGAAGACCAAGAAGGGCGTTTCGGCATCGGTCAGAAACAGGAATCGCTTTGAAGTGTTCTCCACTTTGGGTTGGATGGCAGCACCATTGGAGTTCTCAGAGCACTTGACGAAAACGATCCAACGCAGACGCAGCAATGCTGACATTCAGAGGCTCACGGACGCCACGGCCACGGGCGGGGTCACGTGTGTCACGGCAGGCACCCTCGGGGTTGGGAGTGCGTGAACTCTGACTGGAGAAGCCCCCAGACTCACGTTGCTGATCACACCATGATTACAGAATCAGTCCCCGAGGAGTTAGGCACAGGCCTTAGAAGGAAGCAGCGCTTGAGTCCCAGTGGAAGCGTACACCCCAGTTCTTGTTGGGGTGCCTGCAGTTCTTAGGAGCCGCGTTCCTGCGAGCTGCTGGCTTGTCTGACTCCGTTTTCTTCCCTGCGTAGGACACAGCGTGGGCTTCCGTCCGGCAGGGGTTGTCGTACGTCCTAGTCGCACGTGGGAGGGCAGCAGCGGGCCACACGGCCTGGGAGTTGCTCGGGGCCGGGGTGTGCGAAACCTTGGTTGGATGAAGGTGAGTGTGACGGTCTCAGGGCTGTCCTGGGAAGCAGAGGTAGACAGTCCCCGCGGTGCCTGTCCTCTGAATGAGGTTGCTGGGAGAGTTCAGGTCCCCTGGTTTCTCCAGTTTAACCAGGCTTCACGCCAGTAACCACAGAGGGACAGCAAGGTTTAGTGATGTCGCAAGACGATGACCAAGGACAGGTTTGTTCCGGGACTCCAAATGATGAGGGAACGATGGGAAAATGGAGTAAAAATATGAGCCAAAGACAAGAGCTCCAGGGGTGGCCCCGGTGGGGAGACTCCTGTCTGTGGGCACATTGGACTCAATTCTGTGACAAAACAAGGAATTCTCTAGTAAATCCAACTAAAGTGGGAGCTGCCACCAAATAGAATATTCTGGACCATACTGATTATGGAAAAATAACTTTAAAAACCTTCTAGGTCGTAAGTATGGTCCATTACTAGAAAAGAAAAAGCTATTTCATCAGAAAATGTCGTATTTGGAACGCTCACACTGTGTATGCCCCGTACAGCTTTTGACAACCGTATGACGAGGTGTGTGCCAACGACCTACCCTGCTCTGTGTCTCACACGCTCGTGGAGCACAGAAACGGTAGCTCGCAGCCTGTGCTGGACGCTAACCATTGCGTCCTTGCTTAGGGTTTCCGGCCCCGTGCACGCATCTCCCTGTCCCAGGGAGTGCTCTCACCCCGGACTGAAATCCTAGTCACGTCTGCGCCACCGGCCCTGAGCTCCCTGCAGGGCCCGTCGGGCCGGGGCAGCGGTCGACCCGAGCAGGGCTCCAAAGCCCCTGCGGTCCGAGATTCTCCTTCCTGGGAGCCGGAACCCTGACTCATGCGGACACTGCCCACCCCGGTGTTGACAAAGAACTTAAAAACCAAAAGCCTCTGCCGGTGACCAAACGGTGACACGCATGGTGGAACTGTCACTTGTGACAAAGCTGCTGGAGGAACACTTGGCCACACAGCAAGTGACAGAATGAAGTAAGGCCTTCAGTGCAGTCATTGCTCTTCTGTGATTTAATTTGAAGAAATGTTCAGAGGCGTTTACGAAGTCTGTAAGCGAGAATGTTTCTAGAAGCATTATGAATAAGCATAACATTCGGAAGTAACCAAATGCCTGATAGGAAGTGCCTAGTCATAAATGGGATAGTAGAAGCCGTTGTAATTGTGGACTTTGTGGTACCCTTTATGACATTTGAGAAGTCTCACAATGTAAGTCAAAAGCCAGGATGCAAAGACGTGCTTCCATCGCCTACCGTGGGGTTCGGCTCCGAGAGGCTTATCTAGTGGGGTTCGGTTCGTGCTTGGCTCGTTGTTTGTATTCGCATCACCAGTCGGAAAGCGGGAAAGGGTTCTTGGTGTGTCTCCTTCAGACCCCAGTCAGCGTCACTCGTGCTTCTGAACGCGCCGGTGTCTCCCTGCGTTGGCCGCTAGCGCCCCCCGAGCGCCTGGCACCTCTCCCCTTGGAACGCACCGTCTCCTAACCAGCCTGCCAAACTCTCCGGAGGCTCTTTCAGCTCACTCTGTGCACCCTGGGCAGAGTGATAAGAGTGAAACATAAATTGCACCCTGCAAACCCTCAACCTACCCACCTCCCCTAGCTTCCCCTCGCACTTGGGCTAAGTGACAAAGGTTTGCTCTACCCCTCAGAGCCTTGTGACCTGACTCCGCCCTCCATCCCCGGTTCCTCTCTGGCCACACCCCCACAGGACTGTCCGCCCTCCTGCCCTCCGACCAGTGTGGCTGTGACGCTTACAGCCAGAGGCAGGGTGACGTCTCATAGCCTTGCTAACATCGGAGCCTCGGCTCCAAAGAGCTTCTTCAAAGAAATCTTCTTAAACCTTGTGGAACATTCTGGTTCCACCCACAGTATGTGTTTGCGTACTTCTCCCTCCTAACAGATGGCACAATTCCACAGTATGACACGGAGTGATGTTTTCGCTGGTTGATTTTCTAAGTTTCTTTCTTACTTCTCCATGCAGGGCAAGCCCTCTCTCCCTAATTCCCTTAGACGGGTCGTTCACTTGGTACTGATCTGGCTTCTGCATTTGGTTGCTCCTACATACAGTATTTCTCAAGTCACCCGTCTTGCCCTCTATAGGTAAGTGATATGCCCTCCCCTGCATCTACCCCCGGCACTGGGCCAAGGAGCCGGGGTCCCGTTTCCTGGGATGGTTGTCACTCTTACAGGTTTACCTGATTTCTTTCTTTAACCATCTCCTACTGATGGATGACTCACTGACAGATAGTCTGGGGCTGTAGGCAATGTCATATGGTGGCTGTGGTTTACTTGTATGTACAATGTCTTTGTTACCAAGGTGTAACCCTTTCCACGTAGGTACTAAGTCTCGTGCACGTCTCTACAGCAATGCTGTAACTTAATCTATGCTCACCAGAAGGAATCAGGGGGTACAACTGGCTGAAGTTATCCTGGGCATGTCAACATCGGATAGATGTCATTCAGGTAGCGTGCTACTGCTTAACGATTGCAGTGGGAGTTCTGTATGTTGGGATAGCTGGAGGGTTGTCATTGCATCCTTTGATGGCCTGACATTAAGCTTACAAATTTAGTTTCCATGCACCATCTCTGCAAAAGCCTGGAAAAATGGTATTTCCTTTCTCCACTGGGAGAAATATTGATGGGAGTTAAATGACCAACCTTGCAAAACATGTATTTAAGGGTTAGAAGAATGAGGACAATAAAAGCCAAACTAAATTTGAGTCTACCTAATTTAAGTATCTCTAATTCAACAGCGTGGCTACTTCATCTTAATGGCACTATCTAGTGTTATATTGTGCTCTTGCCAAAAATTGATTAGATGAGCTCTTTGTAAAAATTATGATGACTGGAAAAATATGGGTGAGTTTAATTTCATCAGCTCAGAAAATATGATCTCCTTTCCTAATGGAGTGGACCATAAAAAGAGGAAATAGGAGGCTAAAGTCAGTTGTAGTAATTAGGGAGCTGGCCAGGGCCCTAGAGTTACGTTGACTTAAGATGCATTTCCATGGAAGCCTGGTGAAAGGAAGCCTCAGTTTCATCGAGCTGAGAGAAGACAAAGTTTATTCAGGGTGAGTACAAAATAGACCAAGAACGTTTGACTGCAGTGTTGACATTGTTCTATTAATTACGGATTGACTGTTGTCAGGAGAGACTCAGTTCCCACGTGCTGGTCTGAACCAGAGATTTTCTTGTCCAATTTCAATGAAGGGGTGGAAGAGCCTTTGGAATCTAAAGGTCGCTAACCTCAGTTCATTCAACTTATGAGCTATTTCACTGGGATCCGTTGGATAGGCTGGGGTATCTGAAAGAACTACTTACGGCAGTGGAGAACTAGATTTGGGGAGTATTAAGTTTTCATTTCCCCATAGCAAAGATCTAGAAAGCTAATCCTGATAATTTCACAAATAAATATTAAAAAGTCACAGTAAGATTTTGAGATGAATTCTACTTTCTTTATAAGAACTGATAAAATTTAAAAAGTTTTATAAAATCGGTGAAATTTGCCCTGAGAGTGAAAAAACTGATTGCACTTGCACAAGGTCCAGCCTTTCAAAGGTTTGAAAACTAGGAAGAACTTGAGCATTAGCATGAGTCCCAGACTAGAAAGAAGACGTTACAAAGAGAAGAGGTGAGTGTGGTCTCACTCCGCGCTTCTCAGAGACAGACTCATTTTCTGCTCTTCGTAAGTAATAGTAGCATCATCATTAAAGAGCATTTAAAATGGTCTGTTATTGCATTATTTCAAAGTAAATAAAGTCAAATAATGTGCATTTTCTTGTAGAGCATATTCAAAGAGAGTAGTAAGGTTGATCCCTACTGAGTCTTACACAGGAGTTGACTTTCCTATGACTTTGTGGCAAACATAACAACACGTCTGGGGCCCGGAAGCTCTGCACTTGATGAACTGAAAATTAAACAGTGATGGATGTGATGCGTTATAGTACACGCAGAAGAGGGAACAGACATGGCCACACTGGAGAGACCGTGTTTACGTTGTAATTAGTCAATAACATATTTACCAAAACTTGTCTGTTCTGTATAATTTTTAATTTCCCCCAAATTCTTCAAAGCAGGTATGGACAGGATCATAATCTGAATGATACAGGTGAAGTGTCCCGCTCTCTGACTATTGACGACTGCCACAAGGGCACCCAGCTAATACATGAACCACTCACTCTTTTTCTTTTTTAACTTCTAGCCAGTAGGACTCAGTCTCTGACACGTATGCATAAAATAAAAACTTACGACGCTTTTGGAAGAAAACTTAGGACAATGATTTTGCAAGGTGGGAGTAGGCAAACATTTTTAGATGGGACACAGGAGGCAATAAACATCAATAACCAGAGATAAATTAGACTACATCAAAATGAACATCTTTAGCTTCCTCGGAAGACATCGTTAGGAAAGTTAATTGGCAGGTCACAGACTCGGAAATGACTCACAATACACGTATTTGACAAAGGACTTGCACACGGATGTATAAATGAGTCTTACAATTCTACAATAAAAAGAAAAGCAGCCCACTAACAATGGAAAACATTTGAAGAGACACTTTGTACCTAATTGAAGACCACAAAGCATCTGAGCGTGTGTGAACGTCATTGTCCCCCAGGAAATGCCAATCAAAGCCTCAGGAAGACGTACTACACAGCCGTTAGAACGGGTGACCTCGAAAACATTTTAAACCACAATACAAGGGGTTGCCGAAGAGGGGCAGCAACTGGAACTCTCCTGCACTGCTGGAGGGAGTGTAAAATGATATAACTTGGGGTAATAGTTTGCCATTTTCTTTTAATATTAAATATACACTAACCATACAATGCAGCAATTCTCCTCCCAGGTATTTTACACAAGATCAATAAAAATGCATGTCTACACAAAGACTTGTACATGGGTGCTCATAGCAAAATCGCCCGTATTAAGAAAGACATTAACCAGCATTTAGTGTATGAAATTTTATTCTTTGAGTATAGAACATATCATGTCTCTCTCTCTCTCCTAATAATGAAAAGTTTCAACAATATATAAAATTAGAAGGAATGTTTATTGAATCCCACGTACCATCACATAGTTTCAGTGATTATGACTATTTTGTCAATCTTATTTCATGCATCTCTCCTCTATTTTAAAAGTTATAATTCTTTCTCTTTACAAATTTATAGGCTAATTTGTGCCCTGGCACCTTCCAAAGTTGGCCCAACTGGTTTTGGTACATTAGGAATTAGCAAGTTAAGTTATTTGGCTGTGCTTCCATTCGTTGCAGTCAATACCCATCCCGATGCACAAACCATCTCATCCCGGGACACTGCAGGGTCCTTCGGGTTGGCCCCTGTGCCCTTGGTCTGGCCGAGCTGGTCTTTGATAAAAAGATTCCCAGTTAATGTCAGGAACAGGTATGCCACTGCTGACTTAGAACAGAGTGTACCGCCTGGGCCCCAGGTCCCCTTCCTGAAGATGTCAGTAGGTTGACTGTGTCAATATATTTCGAATGAGTCAGTCAGTTGACAGGTGGAAGCCTTAGTTACAGAAAGGGACGTACAGTTTGACGAGGCTTAAGACAATCAATGCAAATGGAAGACAAACTGTCAAGCAGGAAGCGTTGGGCGTCTTCACAGCGACACGCTGTGACACGCGGAGGGTGGACCGCTGAGTGTGCAGGGGTGTGTGCAGCAGAGCAGCTTGGGCTGGTACGTGGGAGGCGCATGCAGGGCTTTGCTCCGGCAGGTTCAGCGTGCAAAGGGGGGAAACGCGTCACTCTACGGGGGAAGAAGCTGACGCACATCGGGCAGTCGGGCTCCAGGAGCGGGCACGAGGCATGCTGCCAGTGGGCGCCCTTGCTATTGCGGGATAAAGTGGCTATAGAAGTGCATAATTCAATATAAAATATGTAAAAGCAGAATTAATCAGATCACTAAAGGGAAACATGCACCACACACCTACTCCTTAGAACATCCTCTAAGCGTGCACCTAGAAGGCACGACAACCTACGTTCCCAAAGCCTCAGCGCTGGGGTGTTCATGCAGCTTTACCCGCAACAGCCCAGACTCGGGCCCAGCCCAGAATCTCGCTGAAAAGAGACTGGAAGGCCTGTGTGTGCACACTCGTACTAGGCCTCACGGAACACCGCTGGGCACGGCGAAGGAAGGCATGGCCAAACCCCACGATGGCCAAGGCATGGCCAAACCCCGCGATGGCCAAGGCATGGCCAAACCCCGCGATGGCCAAGGCATGGCCAAACCCCGCGATGGCCAAGGCATGGCCAAACCCCGCGATGGCCAAGACGGCCTTTGTTAAGCCAACGTGTGCGAGTAAAACTCCACGCTGTACGATTCCACGTCTACGAAGTACAAGGACAGAGAAAGTCAAACTACCTTTTAGAATCACAAATTGTGGTTGCTGATCAGGTCGCAAGTTGACTGAAGGGCCGGGAGGGAAATTTCTAGGGGGAAGTAATGACTTCTCCAGGGCGTTGCACCAGCGTGGGTATTAAATTCCCAGCAGAATGTGTACTGAAGACGCGTGCAGTTCCCTGTACGTGGGGTTCGCCTCATTTAAAAGAAAGTTAAGTCTAATATTGTACTGAGTGCTCAGCACCTTATTATCCCTAAGACCGAGTCCTGCCCTCAAGAATTCTCAACAGAAGGTGCATCTGTGGGGACAGAAATCCGAGTGACTAACATCTGGGTTCACAGGAAGGGAACAAATGATAAGTTCAGCAAATCCAGAATCTGGGGTTTAGTTCTTGACCCCCTTAACTTTCTCAGTCTCTGCCTTCTAGTTAGTGGTGTCATCCCTTCCATCTTACTTTGACTATCCACCGCATGTCTCCGTTTCTAAAATGTCACTGTCCCCCTAACTCCGAGGCCTCACATCTGCATGCCGATTGCAGCCTCACACAAGCCATCTCTAGGTGAGTACTTTGCAGGCACCTTACACAAACCTGTCCAGGATCGACAATCTATTCCAGCTCCACCGCAAATTATTTCGGGGACCAACACCACCATTTATCTAAGCGAGAAACGTAAGAGTCTGGCTTGGCTCTTCTTACCTTCCTCTTACCCCCTCCATAACCCTCCCTGCCATGTCCTTAACGTGTCCATCTGTCACCCTCTCCATCTCTTCTTCAGGAGCACTGCCCTGAGGCCTGATCACCATCGTTTGCTCTCAGGATGGTGGCAGTGGTTTTCTATGAGGTTTGCCGGCCTCAAACCTTCCATGACTTACAACGCCTCCCAAGAACCAGGTCCCCAGCCATATTTATAACCTCATTGCCTATGCCCTTTCCCGTTTTGCACAGGGGTTATCTAATTTTTCCAAGATCATACATTCTGTGTGATTTAAAACCAGACCTAGCTGTAAAGCACAGAGGTTGTGAAAGTCTCCTTTACACATTTAGGTCTTTGATCCATTTGAATTAATTTTTGTGTATGAAATGAAATAGAAAATAAGGTGGTTTTTAAAGCAGTATTTCTTGAAAATGCCTTTTTATTTCTTCCCACATTTCTTTGACCACGTTGTCAAAAATTAATTACCCCAAATACACGCATTTTGGGGGGATTCTGTTCTGTCTCATGAGCTTTTACTTTCTATTGTTTGACAGTTTTACTTTGTTTCGATTACGTTTAATTTTACATTTAAAAAATCAAATCATATAATTACACCAACTTAATTTGTGTCATTTGTTTTGCTTTTCCTAATAACTTTTAATATAAGATCTATTTCTAGAAAAAGGAATTTTGATTCGAATTGCATGAAATTTATAAATAAATTTGGTGAGAATTGGCCATTTTAACAACACAGAGCAGTCTGATCCATATATATGGTGAAGCTCTTTGTTTAGATATTATGTAATTTGTCTCAACCAAGTTGTATAGTTTTCAGGCTAGAGATCTTGAAAATTATTTATTTTATTTCTTAAGTATCTAATTTATTTTTGTTATCTATATTATATTTAGACCACTGCCTTGATTATTTAATTTTGGTGCCTTTACAAATGCCTTTTTAGACCTTTATTTTCCAGTTGTTCATTGAATGTGTGAGAAATAAACTTGATTTCTGTATAATTGGATGTGTATCCTGCTAGCTTTTAAAATCAACCCATTTCTTATAGCCGTGGTTTAGGGTAGATTTCCTAAGGTTTTCTATCTCCCTAAACATGCCATCTGCAAATAAAACAAGTTTTATTTCTTTCTTCCCTATCTGCATGCCTTTTACCCTTTTTCTTGTATTACTGTACTGGCTGGAACTTCCGGCTCATGGCTGAGTAGAATTAATAACCCCAAACACCCTTGTCTTTTTGCAGTCTTGAGGGGCAAGCATGCAAATGTTGTCCACGTGATGTCACCCCTTTATCAAGTTGAGGAGGTTGCCTTCTATTTCTACTTCACCCACATTTTGATCATGAATCAGTTACTGACTTGGCTAAATACATTTTTTTTTTTTGGTTTTTTTTGTTTGTTTGTTTTGTTTTCCTTTCTGGGACTCCTAAGATGATCATCTGGTTTTTCTCTTCTATTCCTTCATGTGGGGGACTACACGAATGCATTTTTGTCCTGGCAGATGACACATTTACATTTTATTCCATTCTTGTTGCTGGTCTTCTGTTAAAGAAGATTTTAACTTCCCTGACATTGCTCACTTGGCGGGAAGCAGCCCTGCTCTTTGGCACAGAAAGTCTCTTGTCCCTGTGTGTCCAGGTGTCCCACGCATCTCAGAGGACCCCTGACCTTCCTCCAGATTCCTAGCAAGCATGTTCTATGTCACGGAGAAAACTTCACACTCCTAACCAGAAGACAGTTTTAAGACGACAGGAAAATTTTCAGCATGCCACAAGGAGCCTTCATTGGGCATTGACGTGCTCAATGTCAAAATACACGTTTGAAGTCCACTGGCATGAAGCCAGACAGTGCTTGCAATCAGCCATGCACATTGCGCATTAGCCTGTACATACAACTGCTTTCTGTAACAATGTAATAATCACACTTTCATCGTAATATGGAGCAAAATCAAAACTGTAGGGACTGCCTGGAGGGAATTTCTTCCCAAACTGCAAGGGACTCTGGCTCCCCCGGCACAGGCCACACCCCTGAACCCCCACCGAGTTCCCCCCCCCCACTGCCGTGGGAGCTGTTTGCAGTAAGGGGGGTGGATATGGCTGCGGCCCTGGGAAAATCGGACACCTCAGTGCCCGGCTGAGCACCACAAAGAATCAAATACTTAATCAGTGAGTCCCAGTTTCTGAAAAGCTATCATAACAGATGAAGTTAAGCCAGTCTCTCAAGAGGGCCAAAGTGATAATAAAGTGACCACATGGCCCGTTTGGCTGCCCGTGTGCATGGACTCACCCAACGTTGGTTGCTCTATAACCCATGGATCTCCCGTGAGCCCTGCTATGGGCTTAACTAAGTATGAAATAAGGAGAAATAATCCCCAACATTCAGATTTTATAGAACTCAAATTCCAGAGCCTTAAAGGCTTGGAAAAGACATTGAAAAACAGATCTGAATTGAAGACATGAATCTCCTGCCTTTTGGCCTCTCGGAAAGAGAGACCATTCTTCAAAGAACCGGCCGGAGGGAATCAGAAAACCCACTGCCTTTGGGAATTAATCATACCGAGTCTACCTGCTGGAATTACGTGGATTTAAGGTCAGCAGAAGGGATTTAATTAGACTTAGACACAGCACCAAGGTGGGGATCCCACAAAGAGCACTTGGGCCTTAGAACCTCACGGTCACAGAGCTGGGTCGGCCGCATGCCCCCCGCGACGTATGCTCGGTGTTGTCCTGAAAGCATGCAAGTCTGGATTCGTTAGACCTAAAGATGTCTACTGGGTCGATTTTGTCATTTAATTATTTTTTATTGATGATTCTGAATTGGTTCAGCCGAGAATCATGGCCTGGTCAAATGGGAAAGGATCTTAAATCTTATCTCATCGAGTCCAACTCCCCTGTTTTTCCTGCAAGAACAGAGAGCTTCCGAGCGAGCACATACCTCACCCAGGAGGCCATCAATTGTACGGTGACCGAGCACAGAACAGGCGGCACCCACGTCCCCACATCGCATTTCGGTGCTCTGATCCACGTGGTGAGCCCTCAGTGGTGACCCGAGATCACGGCCTCACGATGACGGTTCGTCACTCGCTCCTGCTGGCACGAAGGATGACAGTACACGTGGAGCGACCTCATTTTCAATAACCACCGCTGCTAACGGCCGTCGGGCCTGAGGACCGTGAAGCCGGCCCGGCCCCCTCGCCCTCGTGCACACTTCCAAGTCCCCGCGTTCATTAGCTTCCCCCACTTTTATTTTTTATCGATTTACGGTCGGCGGGAG
Organism: Lyroderma lyra; assembly: GCA_004026885.1. Classification (NCBI taxonomy): domain Eukaryota; kingdom Metazoa; phylum Chordata; class Mammalia; order Chiroptera; family Megadermatidae; genus Lyroderma; species Lyroderma lyra. The sequence goes on along the minus strand of PVJL010009829.1, from coordinate 40,793 downwards.
ACCCGGCCCCAACAACGCACCAGGTGGCTGAGCCGTTAAGGCTGACGCACACAGAGGACACAGAGGACACAGAGGACACGAGGCCGGGGGACGCGCGGAAGCGAGGATCGTCACGTCTGCAGGTCACATGGGGGGACACAAATGGAATTTCTCACACTTCCAGGTGCCCTCCAGGGAATACGCAGGTACGGACCTGTGGAAACAACTCAGACAAGGTCCCCGGAGTCCCCTGGGGAGACGCTCGAAGCCCATTGTGGGCGTGTGACGATTCTCTTTGTGCCCTTGCTCACACTTACCAACAACCCAATCAGGTGGATATTCTCACTGTTTTCCTCACCTTAAAGATGTTTAAACTGAGACAGGAGAGCAGTGGTCATTTTCCCCAGGTCCGGCCGGCAGAAAACATGTCTCCGGGCCGCATGAAACGTAGGCTGTGGGTTGGAAGAAGGGGACACTAGCGGCGAGGATCAACTGCAGAAATCGTGGCAGCAATTCCGGCAAGAAGCGACAAGAGCCCGGACTGAGGACATCGCCGTGGGCCTTGGGACGGGACGCTGACCCGGAGCGGGGCTTGGCGGGGAGACCCTGGAAGCCCTGGGGGCCTGGGGTACGGTGGTGCGGGTCGTGATGGAGAGTTTGCCGATAGATTGGGCGGATCGAGGTCCTGCCATTCCCTTCCTGACTCTTCCCCGAGGACGGGAGCCCCAAATCCGAAATGCTGGACTTTTCGGTGAGTGTGAAGTCACAGAATTTTAGTTTTAGAAGGAAGAAGGCAAACCTGAGCAGCCCACAGCCTTACGTAAAGAAGCAATCGGGCCCAGGTAGGCAAAGTCACTGACCTGAGGTCACCCAGAGGACTGGGGGTAGCGCCGTGGTGAGAACCGGTCCCCTCCGTCCTGAGGAAATGTAAGCAGGCGTGCCCCGAGGCCACGCCGCAGTTATTTCAGACACCTTTCCCCTCCCTGGCACCCTCCCCTGAAGTTCCTTCGTTTAAATGTCCTGATAGAAGAATATTCACTTCGTCTACAGCCGTCTGGCGACAACGACAGGGCGGGCGCGGGGCCAGGTTCTGGGACTGTCCTCGGTGGCCCTAAGACCACTGGCCATCGAGTACCTACCGCATACCGGCTACTGTTCAATACACTAGTTCACGCCTGGACTCAGGTTCAAGTGCATGTTGTGCCCAAGTCCACGATCTCGCGGCCAGGCAGAGAGTGTCGCTCGTCGTTTGAGAACCGTTTCCGGTTCCTCCCGGCAGAAATTGTCCCGTGCTTCTCCCGCCCCCTCCCTGGCTTACAGATTATAGCGGGGACGAGGCTCTTCTCTGCCACTTGTCCCCTCCTTTCCTTCCAGAAAAGAGAGTTTGTTTTTTTATCCACATCGTGCGTTCTTGGAGACATAGTTGCTGTCGGACACTTGGGAAGTGGCTCGCATCCTGTGACACGGCAATGCCTCTCCTGTGAGCATCGCTGAGGGACTGAGACAGGCGGTGTCTTGTCATCTGTCACCGTTGGTTATTGACAGAGGGGAGCCGGCCGCCCAGCTCCCCGCGCTGCACAGAACAGAGCCTTCGCGGTAGCTACGCGGCCGTTTCTATGGAAATGTCCAACCTTGTTGGACCGAGGTGTGCCTTCACCACGCAGGGTCCTGGTCCCCGATGTGTCATCGCTTGCTGACTAGGTAACTCTCTTCCCATGAGCGACGCTAAGCCTGAGCGTGAGTTTTCCTGGGGGGACGGCGGCGGGAAGATTGGGCGCTAACATTTTCAGTAAGGTGCGTGCACGAACCCTAACTGCCTCCATCGGCGCCGCCTCCAGTCACGTGGGAAGGAGCCCGCGATGACGGTGCCAGTGCCCGCTTTTATGGGGTCCTGCATCGCCGCGACTGCGGTCACAGGAAATTGTCGGCTGTCAACAAGGCCGGTGCCGAAACCTGGTTCCCAGGTTTATTAACTGCCGTGCCCTCCGGCATTTTCTCAGGGTGACTGGGTGACACTGGGCCAGAGGGCGCCTTTACTTCCGACGGAAACACAGGCACAGCCTGAGCGACGCGGCTGCATCTCGGTGCGGCGTCAGTGAGACCCTCTAACGGAGCGGGGCGACGGGGCGAGCGGCGGGCTCGGGCTTACCGCGCGGGGACGGTGACTGCCAGCCAGCGGGGCTGCCCACGTTTAGTTTAGTTTATTTTACTTTATTTTGCCGGTCTCCCCTGTGCAGGGAGGAAGTGAGCTGCCCAGGGATCGAGCTGTCCCCTGCAGCCCTGGGCCCGAGCGCTCAGAGCCGCGGGCACACCGAGTCCACACGGGCCGCCAGCACGTGCCCCCCGCACAGGGCGCGCACCCAGCGTGGTGTGTGCCAGGGCGCCCGGCGGAGTGCTGTGCGTGCGGGTCACGTGTCCCCCAGGGTTCAGGGGGCACCGTGCAAGCATACGTCTTGACGTTTCCCTGCGGCTGTTTCCCTTACTCATATGTTTGCTCCTGTGGGAGAAGCAGGTCTTCTCAGGAGCTTCTGCCGGGCAAATCGGGCACGTACCACGGCGGCTTGCAGGGGCTGACCCGGGGGAGAGGACTCTGAGGCTGGGGGCTCGGGTGCGGGTCACACAGAACATTGGAAAGGAGAAGGGGCCCGGCCAGGTTCCCGGGGGGCACAGAATCAAAGAAGACAACAGCAGGATTGTCTTAACCCAAGCGAGGAAGCCAGCGAACACCTGAGTCACAATCGTGGTTCCGACACTGGGGCGCAAAGTAGATGATGCCTCGAACAATGTGTTCTTAACCTAAGCAGGAAAACCTAGCCAGAGGTCAAGGTCACACAAAGTTAATGGCCGATCTGGGGCTGGCAGTCAGGCTTGCTGATTGTTTCTTCATTCCTTCCATTCTTCATTATTTTGATTCTTCTATGAAACTTGAGAGCCACCAAATGAACTAAGATTGAGGTACAGGCTCTGACCTCGGTCACGTGTTGTGGAGACGATTTTTAGAAGAGGGGGGGACAAATCCTGCTAAGAATTTGATTCACTCGCGTTTAATAAATACGTATCGTCCCGACTTTGACCCTGTGCTCCGTGCTGCGATGACTGCCCTGCCCACGCGCGCCGACAGACATGCTTGCTCGTGGACTTACAATTGTAAAAAGGGACGTGTTGACTTTGGGATAAAAACACAGGGACAATGCAATTCAAATCCCATGTGGGTTTCCGAATCGTCCAAAAGGAATCAAAGGGCGTGGGCCCCACTGGGGGTGTTTTAACAGAGTGAAAACCCGAAGAGAGGCGCCGGGCGCTGCTCCTGTCCTTGGTGAGCCCTCAGCCCACCCGCAGTGTCTTCCCGCTAAGCAGCCGGGTCGCAGCATTTCACCTTCAGGATCAAAAGGGAATCGGTAAGTTCGGAAAGGGGACTGTGGGCCCAAGGACGCGGCTGCTGACAAAGACCGAAGTTTAAATAAAACATGTTCGGTGGAGAAGAATCAATACTTTGTTTGTTAAGGAGAAGTAAAAGTACAAAAAGGCTTGTACAACAGAGCATTAAAAAAGTGAGAAATCAATTCTACTTAATTCGGAATGCTGGAAGAGTCACCTATGCCATTACGAATGAATAATTCAGGACCAGAAATTTATTGCGGACACACACTGTTTGGTTTGGATTTAGCGCTGTCCCTCGTTTGACCTAAATCCTGTAAAGAACGATATTCGACGAACGGAAATCACATTTTTCAAGTATGACTGGGCCTGGTGGGGATCCCTAGCGGGATCCCGAAATAGAGTTGGGGTGATGAGGGACCCGGTAAGACGTCTTGAGGTGGCGTCATGGTGTAGCACGGTAAGTGGGCCGAGCGGGGATCCTCCCATCTGTCCATGGTCACAGGTCAGAAGTGCACCGGAGGCGCAGGAGCCCTGCCGACGACTGCTGGCCCCAGCCCCGTCGGTCAGGCTCAGGCAACGTCTCTGGCGCTTACGGGCCGGCCCGCGGACACGGTCCAAGGCAGGAAAGTGACCCCTGGGAAGGGCAGGGCGAGCCCGTGATGGCGCAGGCCCCACCGCCCTCCGGACAGAGAACAAGGAGGGTGCAGGAGCCACACGGGTTCGGGAATAAAGGGGCTTCCTCCGTGTCGCTCGGCCAGCTGGTCTAGAGTTAGCGTCGGGGACCCTTTCCTGGCTCCCCGTCCCACGTTCTGTGGCCGCGGTCACGTGTGACACGCCCGGCAGCGGGCCTGCTATTGCGGCCGCCGAAGCAGCACCACAGGGCCTGCTCTGCCCTGTCTTGAGTGGATGGATCGAATCCTCACAGATGAGCGAAGTGGGGCCCAGGCGGCTAGACAGACATTTGTCGCAGAGTATACGGGCCCTTAGCAATTGTAAAAGCACAGAAAATACAAAAAACAAAACAAAACAAAGTAGGGTAGTTGATTTAGTCGGGTTCCCCAGAAAGCAGAACCTATAGGGTGTGCGTGCATGTGTAAGCCCCTCTCCCTGACTGCAGGAACTGGCTCAGGTGATCCGAAGGCTGCTAAGCCCCACGGGAGTCAGCAAGCCGGAGACCCAGGAGATGGGTGGTGCGGTGCCCGTCTCCAGGCCAGCAGGTGAGTCTGAAGGCGGGAAAAAACCCTCTAGTTCTTCTTGAAGGCAGTCAAGCAGGAGAAAAACTCCATTTTTCTTGGGGAAGAGTCAGCCCTTTTGTTTTACTTGGTCCTTGAACTGATCCTATGAGGCCCACCCAACAGAGGGGGCAATCTGCTTTCCTCAGTCCATCGATTTAAACGTTCACCGAGTCTAAAACCATCCTCACAGAACCACCCAGACCAGGTTAGCGCTTGAGCGAACACTGGGCAGCCGGTGAGCCGGTCACGTCGACGGACACAGCTAACCGCCGCAGCAGGGCGGCTGGATGCTGACAGACAGACTGGGGAGCCCTGTGCAGTTGGGGGCCTGTGCGGCTTTCGGAAGGCAGCTGTGCCTGGCGTGCCCAGTGCCGAGTGCACTGGAGTGAGTGTGGAAGGGGCCCGCTGTTGACCCCGTCCCCGGCTGGGTTTGGCACAGAGCAGTGGAAGCTCCAGGATCCCGTGAGTGTGCTGGAATCCCTTTCCTGGACCTTATGCGGGAAGAACGGCCACGCCGGTGGACCTGGCAAACCTCGGCACCGCCCCGACCCCCAGCCTTCCAGGCCGGCCTCCGACACCAGGTGCCCACCCCCGCTTCGTAACCAGACCATGTGAGATTGACAGGAGCTAACTTTCAGGAGTTTTGCTGCATTTCTTTTTTTCAGCCTGTCAGAGGACTAAAAATTGATTATTGATTCATCAGATGAAGAGTTTTTATCCCCGTGAAGCCAGTTAAAGTGTAAGTATTGATTTCCTTCGCAAGAACTAGATTGCCGGGTGGTTTTTCATAAATGACTACAAGCTGAGGATAATGTACAAACCCGATAAGACATGACTCGATTAAAGTTAATACAGTGGAATTGCTGCATTCTTAGGTGGCAGTGTTTGATCCTGAAACACAAAGTGCTGAGATGTGGTGACAAACTGGCCTTCGTCCTAATCCCTGGACCGCCATGTTCTAGGTATGTGACCTTGATGGTGTCTCTTAGCCTCCTGACTTCGTATGCTTTGCTTATAGGGTCGGAATAATAAAAGCAACACGGCGGGTTATTTTAAGACAGAAAATTAATGACAGTACAGCCCCAGTGTCTACACACAGTAGTGCGCACCAGGGGGCAGCTACCCATTTATTTACTGCCCGGTGCCGGGTACTATGCTAGTGAATGTGAGCATAAAGGCCACCGTGAAGCTTAACAGCTGGGCTCTGGCCCGCTCGGTAAATCCCATCGGGCAGACATCATTTAAGGAGATGTTCTAGATGTCGGTCCAGAGGCCCGTGCAATATTTTGGGGCGTAGACGTGGCTTTGGTTGCATCACGAAAGTGTGCGTCTGGTTCTCAGGGAGATCAAGACGGATCGCACCCGACTTTTCCCGGCTTCGTCGCGTTGCAAGCACGTCCGCGGTGCGTGCCCGGGCTTAGCCGCTGCCGGGTCCCTGCGGCTGGGCGCAGGCCGTGGAAGGGGCAGGAGGCAGCTGCAGGCTCTGACTCAGTGCGTATTAACCTTCCTTCATCATCGCCCCACTTCAGGAACCCTTTTAGACATCCCTGTGCTTACTCACCCCCAAGAAGGTTTACCGTCACCAATGCACCGTACCCTAAGTTGCGCCTCGCAGCTGTGCTTCCTACGTTAATAGGGGTTTTGCCCCCGTCCTGTACCGACGCTGCCCTCTTGGGGGCGATATTGCTCCTGTTTTGAAGGCAGCAGCAGACACTGATGTCCCCGTAGATTCTGGTGTCCCCAGGGCTGGAGGGAGGGAAGAGGTTGCTGGTTGGAACCAGTCCTAGCAGGGTGACAGCAGGACCCGCAGCAGAGTAAGGCAGCCCTTCCCTTTCGTGAGCCTCTGAACTGCAGAAAGTCACTTCCTTCAGACACTCTTCAAAGGGAAGCGAGGACACAGAAGGTGCCTCCTCGGGCGCAGCCCAGGAGGAAGGAGGTGCCAGGCCCACGCTGCGCTCCGTGGGCCTTTGTGCCACTGGAACCTGCACACTGTGAGCGCTGCCGGGCCCGCGAGGACCAGCTGCGTCTCAGTCCCCACTGCGTCTGCTATACGCAAAGAAGACACGTGCTGCTTGCTGCTAGTGTCACAGGGAGACCTGCCTGCTGCCAAGGCTCACGGCAACCCCCCGGGTACAGGTCAAGGCAGGGTCATGGATGAGGCGGCGCTGGGCCTGGGGTGGGACGGTCTGATCCCAAGGAGGAGAAGGCGTGTGGCTCAGAGGCTGTGCAGTAAGAGGGGTGCTGGGGCAGGAGGTCGGGGTGGCGGGGTGGGGACGGGGCGGGGAGCTGCAGCCACCTGGAGGGCTGTGGCCTTTACCCCTACGGCGGTGTGGGACGGTTGCACTGCCTTAGGTCAGTGCGTGGGTTTGTGACACGATTACACGCCCGTGGCTGTGTTATGGAGAACAGATGGAAACAGGGCGAGGGGGAGGGGAGCGGGACGAGCAGAGAAGGTGACGTGGTAGTCCAAACCAGGAGCACCTTGTAGGCATCCAGGTGAGACATGATCACTTAGACCGGGGGGCTTCAGTGATGGGGGGTATTCAGGAGGCGAACTTACTAAAATCGTCCTGGAGAGAGGAGGGGCGACCACGGGCGATGTCAATGGGTGTGTTGGCCGATCTGCATGCGGGAGGGGCGCCATTCCTTAAATGCGGAAGATGGCCACGTTTAGCATGAACGTCTCACACTTGTTCTTAGGCATCTTGACTTTGACACGACTTTGAGACAATGAGTGGGGATTTCACAGGAAAATTAGAAACGTGCCGGAATGCAGGACAGGGATCTGGGCGTGACTTGCAAATGTGACTTGTACTTCTGTGTGGAGTGAGGCCGCGTGAATGGTGTCACCTCCTGGGGAGGAGCTGAGATAGAGCTTCCTGGGGCCCAGTGACATCCTAAGCAGTTAGAGAGAAGGCTGAGGCAAACGCACAATGGCTCAAGACCGAGCAGGGACATCGGAGAACTGAGCTAAGGCAGCAGCAGAGTGAACAAAGTGTCTTAGGCTCAGGAAGTGATCGATGGGGTCAAGTTCTTTGAGGCCCAAGAGACACGAGGACTGGACAGTTTGGGATGACTGTGATGACACACCAGGCCCAGGTAACCTTGGCTGTTACCACACCAAGCAGTAGAGCTGTCTGCACGTGTGATGGGAAGAACCCTACTGGGGTCTGAGTGGAGGGAAGAAATGGAGTTGGTCAGGACAGGCAAGCTTTAAAATAACCTTGAACTCTGAAGCAGAAGAGGAAGGGCCATGCTGGAGGTATCTGTGGGGTCAAGAAGACTTTTGGGATGCTTGTTTTCAAGCTGGGAGATTCCAGCCCATTAGAGAAAGCGAGAAGGGAGAGGTAAGGCTAAGGGAAGGGCTGAACGTGAGTGAGGAAGAAGAGGGGGTGTCAACGAGCTTCCCATGAGGGCTAGAAAGGGGGGACTTCCAAAGCACAGATGAGAAGCTTGGCTTTGGCAGCATAGGACCCAGTGCCTCCATCATTCTGGAATATGCACAGGGGAGCTAAGAGTGCCGGGGGCAGGAGGCATGCGGAACTGCAGGGAGTTCCCAGAAATGGAAGAGGTCTCCTCTCCACAAAATTGAGCCTCGGCACCCACGATCTTGGCCGGGCACAGCCCCAATCTGAAGGACACATCCGGTCTCCAATGTTTGCTGTGACACCTTAGTGCCTGGAGCCTCTACCAGATACCAGTGTCACCATCACCCCAGTTTACCTGGGAAACTCTGCAGCCCTGTGGCTGCCAGAATGTTCCAAATGAGTGTTATGAAAATACACAGTGGCAATTTAGGGGAAGAAAATATGCTCCACTGAACATGAGCTAAGTGGCTTGTAAATGAAATTATAATTATAGCAGACTTATTTTTAATGGAGGCATACATCATTATCCTCTGGCTAAATTATTGTGATCTGTCGGCTGGAGCAGGGTGTTGAATTTATTACTTACGCTGCGATTTTGAAAAGCCTTGTCCCTCACATGGGGCACAGAGGGTCTTCTCTAAGCTGACGCCCCGAGGCTGTCTCATGTGGTAGAGAGACGGGTTGGCTTCAGACAGACCCAGGTTCAAGTTCGATGCCATCACTCACTGGGTGATCATGAGCAAACACTGGAACCTCTGAAATTTAGACTTTTTTTTTTTTTTTTTTTTTTTTTTTTAATAATGAAGGTATTTCCCATAGCTGGAGAATGAATGGAACGTCGTAGTTCAAGACTTTGACCTTAGGTCGCGGGGCATCGTGAAGAAATTTGTTCCAGAAGCGGCTGACTGCCTAACTGGCTTCCGCTCTAACTTCTTCCTCCCTGACGACGTGTGCTTTTCTGCGGGGTCACCGACTGCGGCTTCCGGCCTGGAGGTTGGGTGGGTTCAATGAGAGTTAGGTGCGGTGCGACCTGGGGAAAAATCTGAAGGCCACTGTGAGAGCAGCAGGCCCAGGAGGGCGGTCAGCGCACCCCCTCTGCTTCCCTCCTTCCTTGCTGAGACAGGAAGGTGATGGCTGCACTTCCGGCATCACTGAGAACACGAGATTACGCTTGCCAAGGGGACTGTGCCGTGAGGACTGCGAAGCTGTCTCGGTGGCCTTGGCCTCCCCAGCCCCGACGTGAGGTTCGCATGGGACGTGAGTCCCTGTGGCGTGTGTTGGGCTTTCTGACACGGAACGACGAGATGTGCTCCTTCTCTACCACTGCATCCAACAGCACATGCTCAATCTCTCTGACTTCTCGGCGTTAACTACAAAATAAACCACAGTTTTTCCGCCTCTGCCTTCGATGGGCTAGTCTTGCTGTGAGAATACCCTTTGACCCTGTCCCCGCTCTCTACCGGGGGGTGAATTCTTCCTGAATCTTCCAAGCACAGATCATTGATACCGACCTTTGTGAAGACCTAGCTCACCACCTCCGTGCCACTAGCCACGCCCACTGATGTCTCTGTATTTATGACACTTTCCCATGATCCCACCTAAAAAACCAACCAACCTGGATTTAAACTTCTCTGAAGTTCAAGGGGGAAAATTGTGAGCATTGAACACCTGCTCTGTGGAGGCCTCTATGTTAAATCACACACATGCACATTTATGTGCCTATATACATACTTGCAAATATGCATATATATGTAAATACACCTAATTATATATTTATAAGCATACAAGTATATGTATAAATATGCATAAATAGACTGTGTGTGTGTGTGTGTGTGTGTGTGTGTGTGTGTGTGTGTATACAAATGTGTAAAGTCTAATCAGGCCCTTGAACAGAGCAGATGCTCGATTAACATTTGTTAAATACATGAATACACAATTTTCTTATGGAAAAAAAGTTAAGGAAATGAGAGTTACCGGTTTTTCTCTCCTCGATTGGAAAATCTAATTCCAAGATCTACATGGAGAGTCTAATGACATGATGTGTAGCAATGGTTAAGTGACTCAGTTTAGTTCTTGCCTATAGAATCTGGGCTCCAGAAGCTTATCACCATATAAGAATCTGCACAGAACTCTTGCATGGACAGTAGGCTTGCCTACCTGGCAGTGAAAAAAGGATCTTCGTAGCTAGTGAAGAGACTTTCTATCAGAATGCAAAGCAGGTTCCACGTTCATGGACTGGAACCCAGAATAACAGGAAGGCCTACAGCCCACGTCCAGATGACCCTCCACAATGTCGTGATGCAAACCTTGGCCTGAGAGTGTTGGGTTAAAAAAGATGTCACATGACGATCACACCCCCATGCACAAAGGACAGCCTGAGTTCTCTGAGCGACCACATCTGATGGGTCCATCCTCACTGCGCCCAACGGCTGTGGGTCTTTGTCCTAAAACTTAACATCCTTAGAAAGTGAGACTCGCCAAAACATTGTCGCCACGGAGTCTTGGGGAAAGCCACTCGTGGCAATGACCACGTGGGAGGCAGCAGGACAGTGTCAGCACCGACACACAGCCCGACTCCCCGAAAACAGCGGGCCTTCCGTGCACCCCGCCCAGCCGAAACACTGCCATGCACACGAGCAGCGCACTCACCGTCCGAAGCTTTCGGGGTCCGGCTCCGGCGTGCTGCGGCGGCGTTACGGAACCGCAGAGCTGGGGAGCGGCTTCCGAGCACAGTGGGCCAGGCAGGAGTAGTCCGAGCTCACTCGACTGGAACTTGGGTGTCCACGTGGGGGTAACGGTGCACCCCACAGCTCGTGGGGAGTTTTGCACAAGTCGCAGTCCCAGCTCATACCACGGCGCTTGCCCAGCGTGCCATCCCGGAGCCGCCCCCTGCTGACGCCCCCTCAGACCCCGCTTCGCGCTGTGCCTGGGGTCTCACCCGGGTGCCCAGCTGCCTCTATTCCTCTCGGCTACTTAAACCCGCCACTGCATCTGGATAAATTTATCCAGTGAATTCTCTAACGACACGTAGCCTTTGAGGCACGAGTGCCCCTTTCTGGGCCTCTAACGCATCGCTTTTAACATGAAATGGCGAATCAGAGCATGAGGTTAAAGCATGTGTTCTGAAATCACTCCGATGGCTTTTTCACAAAATTTGGAGGACTGTCTGGGAAATAGATGGCACGCACACTTGCTGATTGCCACAAGGGGTACGGGTCCCCCAGGAGATCAGCGTGGACTCGGCCATTGAAGGAAGCTTGGGTGAGATCATGTTTAGGTCACGATCAATCCTGATTTTTTAAAAACAATTTTCTCTGCATAAATCTCCGGTTGCTATTCTATTTTGTACAATATGATATTAATCAACAATACAAATAGGCATTAAGTTGAACAATATTTGAAAATGCATTTGCGTTTGTGTGCCATTCACCCAGGGAACTGAATGGCTGGGAAATTGTAGGGATTATGATTTCACATCCGTCTGGTTTAGGTATTATCATTATTACCATTATTCTTCTTATTGTTATATCCATTTAAAAACTGCTGCCAGGTGTGGGAGAGCACACTTTTTCTTTTTTGTCTCCTAGCAACAGATGTGGAAGAGGACATTTACGTGGGTCTGGGAGGGTGATGGGTGGTGTGTTACGCTTAACTGCATAAGGCTGCTCGTCCAGCTCTGCTCCTAGCAGCTGTGAACTTGACCTACAGCCATCGTGTGACGCCTTCTCAGGGGCCCGCGATAGCCTAAGAAAGATCTAGAACCAGTGTCCTGTGCAGACACCTTTCATGCTATTGCCAGTAACAAGAGGGTGTGATGGATTACTTACTCTAACGCGCGTGGTCGCATCCGTGACCTTATGGCAGGATTGGAGAAGCCAAGGGATTGACAGGACCTGGTTGGTGCTTACTGAAACCTGAACTAGTACTGTTATTTGTGTCAGGACTGCCTGGTTACCGACTTCCAAAGAAGCCTAAGTACTTGGTGACTATATCTGATGAAAGGCTACCTAAATCAGGTCACGTCCCACGGCGGGAACGATTCAGCACTTACCAAATAGTCAAGTATGGGAGCACGTCTGGGCTATTCAGTGGGTACAGAGAGGAATAAAATAGGAACGAAATCCCTTTCGCATGGCCTTCGGGTCTAGTGGAGGAGGCAGACGGTATTCAAGTAAATGGAAACTACGTATATAATTGCAAACGGGGGCGCCTGCAACGCGGCTGTGTCTCTCACCCCCCTGCAGTCGCAGGGCGGGTGCCGGCGTCCGGTTCTCCTGCAAACCTGCGCCCAGCGCGGCGGCTGGCATGCGGGCGTGTGCACGACACGCCTTTTGCAGTGAGTGGTGATGCCAGGCCTCTCTGTGGAGTGTGGTATCTACCTCTTCCTATTTCAGACAGAATCCAGCATACTTTTGCTTGTTTGCTTCTGTTTGAATGCACCAGATAGTCAGCAAGACAGCACTAGACGTTGGGCAGAGCAACTACAACTCTGGACATTCTAGAAAACAGGAAAACGCACGCAGGAGGTGGGGGTGAGGGTGGGGACCTGGAGAGTTGAACGTTCTGGAAGGTAGTTGCCTGTCCCCCCTGCATATCTAAGGTGACTTGTTGCTTCGTGTTGGCAGTATTCCTTAGGACCTCTGTGGTCTCTCCTCCGCCCTGGGCCTTCAGCGCTAAGAGAATGCTGGAATCGGCCTTTCTCCGGAAGCAGATGGGCTTCCTCTCTACCAGCCACGTGCTCCGCGGGGGAAATTAGGGAAGTTTCATTTTCATTTACTTAAAAAATAAAAATATAAGTAAATGAATATTTCATATACTTTCATTCAAGTATATGTTTAAGGGGGTCTTAGCTCAATGGCCATTGTTGTGAAATAACAGAGATAAAGTTGAAGAAAGGAAGATTATCATAAGGCATGGGGTTACATGGAGTATGTGGACGAGAAATTCCATTGAATGTCACCCCCCACCCTGGTCCCCTTGCCAAGTCACATTTAAGTCAGTTAAAATGACCAATAGCAGATTTTTAAAAGTTGTTTTCTGTCATTTGTTGCAAATGCCCAAGTGAATCATATTTGTTTGTTTGTTTGAAGTCTTGAACTCATAGAATCCCTCAGGAGTGAGAAAATTTGGGAATAAACAGTGCCATACGCAGTAACTAACATTCAATTTATGTATAATATTCAAGAGCTTTCAAGTCTAGGAAATATAGGTAAGATATAGATAAAACTAAGTGCCTATGAGGTTTGGGATTGTAGATTTTCTAAGGGAGATCTTTGCAAGTTATGGGATTTGTGATTTTAGCAAGAAAATATCAACAAATGGGAAAGGATGAACACAAGGGAGAAAATAGAGGATATTTAGAAATTAGGGCAGCGCCTCTGAGGACGGAAGGGACAGGTGGGAACGACCCTGTGAAAGTACAGACCTGAGGACTTGACCACGGCTGTGAAGCTGGGGCCAGGGGGTCAAGGACGTCTTGTTTGGATGACAGACATATTCGGGACCACGCCCCGGGGGTTGTCATTTATTTTGTAGGTCATGGGGAGTTGAAAATGCCCATAAGAATCTGTTTATTAATTAATGCTAATGAGGAAGATTTGCCAGAAATCAGGAGACCATCAGGGCGTGAAGATACAGGTTGTGACGGCGTGGGCAGTCGGGTAGTGCTGGGAGGGAAAAGCTCTTAGGACAAATACACGTACACGGGATTGGGAGAGAAGACAGCGAGGAAGGTGGGTCCCTTTCTCAAAGACGTGGCGCTTGTCAGGAGGAAGTGAGACAAGGTGCCAACTGCAATAGGACGTGAAGAATTCGGGACGCCTGGATAGCAAGAGACACAGCCCAGAAGGCTGGAGATGACGAATACTGTGAACGCCCAGGAGATCCAGGGGACTAACGGTATTAGAGACTCCAGAACATGCATGTCACTCAGTGACTCGTGCGAGCTTGCCCCGGCTCCGACCCCTAATGTGTAAACACGCTGCGTTATGCAAGTTCCAGCCGGGCTCACGGCTACGCCCCGGAGCTGGACAGCCATAGCTCCTCATGGCACCTCGTGTCCCTGCTCTCACCCCCCCCCCCCTTACGGAGCACACGCGTGCCAAGTGGCCTTCGTATGTGAGCGCATCTAAGTGTCTTCACGGTGTCACCTATTTATTATCTCCCATGGTGATAAATCAGGCTCGCCACCTTGGACAACGTGCAAGAGCGCACTCAGCTGGGCTAGGGGAGCGCCGGGATGACAAGGCCCATCCACGTGGTGTCCGTGTCCCTCCTGGTGGGACCACTTGCACTGACTTGCACAGGGGACCCCCGAGAGAGACTGGGGAGAAGACCTCGTAGACAAGGGAAGGGAAGAACAGGGCGATGGCTGCACATGGCTTTTTTTCCCTTTCCTGGCAGTGATCTAAATGACGCCTATTGTCCGTGGTTCCAGAAGGAAACTATGAGAAGGCGTAACTCTTCTGTCATTAAACACACACCCTCATTGTCACGCTGTCCCTGTGAACAGATGTGCTGGTTACGAAGAGCACACAGTCCGAGTGATTCCAGACATGGCGCTGCTCTGCTCCTGGTTCCTACAGGTGTGTTCTGCAGCAGGCCCTGTGATGTAGAGGGGGACATCTGGACCTGTCAGCACTCATTTTCAAACGGTGTGACTCGAGGCTTTGAACTTTCCGCTCGTGTGAACTATCACTGCCCTCGAAGACATTAGTTCGTGATAAGTTATTCTCTTTGCATTTTCTCTTTTTCCTGACCGGCTGCAGTAGGTGTGCTTGGGCCGAAGTCCGGGCCTAGAACCGCATTTCTGCTGGGAGCCTGTGCACGTGTCGTCACCGGCCGCTCTCTGTCTGAGAGCGGTGTCGTTCCCATGCCGCTCCCCGCGCTGGCTTTATTTAACAGTACATCATATTAGCTAGAAAAGGTAGTCAATAGGGCAGGTCAGTATTTATGATGTCGTTTATGAGATAGATATACACACAAAGCAGAAAATCTTTAAGCTGAGGCTCGGGTACCAGATGTCTGAGAAGGATAGACTTCTACTAAGACGTACCTTGGAGATAAAGCAGTTTTTGAAACATTTCACCTGCACAGCTATGCAAATCTAGACTAATTTTCATCCACATCCAGCCTTAGAAAACTTCTATAATAAGACACTTGGAATAATAAAAACTGTACTAAAATAGTACAGTCTCTCACCTTAAGTCATGCCAGAATTTAATCTCAAATTTGTTTAATTCCGAAGCCTATGCTATTTCTGCTTTATCCTACCATGGGCATTATGAAACGTAACCATTGCTTACTATCCTGTTGAATTAAAATTCAGCTCCTTTTTATGTTCTTTTAGGGTAGCTTTTGGTGAAAGTTCATTAGCAGCATGCCCAACATCGATAGGCACGGCTCTGCAAAGGTAATTACACAGGGAAGAAAGAAAACAGCAAGGAACCCGTGTCCCGAAAGGCCCCACACACTCTGACATGTATTTCCTGTGGCTCATGGTCACGGTATTTGGAAACTGAATAGGTTTCCCAGGGAAGCGCTGCCCCACGTAAAATGCTTCCAAGGGTCAGTAAATGGAGGAGGTTTTGGTTGGCTAGTGGGCCCTGGGGGTTCAGTGTCACCAATGGACAAATCTAATAAGGCAAGACTAATTTAGAGATAGGGAAATGCCTGTTTATCAGCAACAAAAAATGGATTTTGGAGGGCAGGGCTGCTTTGCAGATTCTCAAGGAGCCACCCAGAAAAGGTGGCGCTGACAGACGTGCAGCGACCTTCCCCCATCAGCAGGCCAGCACGATGAAGGTGGTGGAGGAGGCAGGGGAAGCCACTCCTTCCAGGCTACTGTCTCTTTCCAGTCCCGACACCCACCCTGGTGTGCTAGCTGAACATTACCCACCCCCCATTTACCACTCACCTTAGGAACCTCTTAGTACTTGACTTTACGCTTCTTTTGGGAAACCCAACGTAAATGGCATTCTCCAATGAACGCAAAAAATAACCTTTATCGTTCCTCAAGGGAACCCAGGTGCCCTGAGCCGGCAGCCTAACCTGCAGGCCCGGGTGACTGAGACGCTGCACGCCTGCGTGTCCGATCCTATCAGCCAGTAGCTCTCCTTGGAGGGGAGTCTGCCAGAGGGGGTTGGCGCGGGGCAGAGGCGACGACGCATTCGGTGTGTCGGGAAGCGGCGCCTGGGAGCCACAGAGCTCCCGGCGTCGTGGGGGCCGCTGCATGCACGCTGGCTCCGAATTCTAATTCCAGCTGTGTGAACCCATCCAGCGTAAGCCTCGGATAGCATCTTTTTCTAGTTTATCCCCAAGACAACTGTGACACCTGAGTCACAGCAGGCATGATCATTAAGCACGACATTATGTGTAAGATGCCTAGCTTATTGACTCTGTAATAGTGAGGATTTCTTGCACGATTGTTTCTTCTTATTATTATTATTATCTTGTATACTTAGCTCTCTAAAACACAGTCCCCTTACCTGTACAGTGATGACGAAAGTACCTACCTGGAGAGTTCCTGTAAAACTGAGGTGAGTTATGAGACGTACCGTCCTGACACAGAGCCTGGCACAGAGGAAGAGCTATTTAAGTGTGAGCTGTTATCCGCATTAATATTATAAAACTTAGGTGTGCAATGCAGGTATGTTACGTTCAGTTCACGGAGCAGAGAAATAACTTCCAAGGGCCAGAAACAATAACCACCGACTAACTAGCCAGACCCTTCCACCGGCTCTGACCTCTACGCCCCCGGGAAAACACGGGGATTCGGGGGAGAATGATGAAAAACGGGGTCTGAAGGCAACGTGAGGAGATGCCGACCCCGGCCGTGGCCTTGAGGGTGCTGACAGCAGGCCCAGCGGGCGGGGCTGAGGGGCCCGGGGTCGCAGGGTCAGACTGGCTGACGTCCCCCTCGTCCCATCCCGCCTTTCCTCGGGGTGCCGTTCATCCCTCCTCCCCGCCGTGGGGGGTGCCCCTGGGGGTCCCCCTGCTCCGGCCGCACCGCCCCTGCTGCGTGTTTCTGCTCCTGTGCAGCCTCTGGCGGAAGCCCAGCGTGCCTTCATGATGTTTCTCGAATCATCTCTCTCCAACCCCGGGGGGCAAAGGGCTCCCGGTTGGACCGAGGCCAAGCGGCGGGGGGAGCCCCGCCCTGGTTTTCCGTGTCGCAGTGCAAGTGCCTGGTGGCTGGCGCTTGGACTGCTCTGGAGTAAGCCCACGGCAGCCGGGGGACCAGGGGGAGAGCCAGGCCGGCCTGGGTGACAGCCCGCCAGCCAGGCGAAGGGTCCACCGGACCCCGATCGCGGACCCCGGCCCCGTAACGGTGGGGGGTGCAGTCCTGGGGCCTGAGCCTCCCGCCCGTGGTCTCGGTGTGGCAGCCGCGCTCAGCCACTGCCCGCTCTACAGCCACTGAGCCTTCATGGTCGTGCCCACGTGGCCTGCAAGGGACCCAGCGGGGAGCAGCCCTGTGCCAGGCAGTTGGCAAGTAATCCGGCTCCAAACTGCCACCTCAGATGACGTCGTGTGGGTCTACTCATGGCCCCAACTTCCCTCGGTTGAGTTCTTCAGGGGCCAGAGTCTGGACTGGAGATCGGTGGGCAAGGAGTTTATTAGAGTGTCCTCTCGGGCGTAACGCCTCGAAGGGCTGAGAGATGGGAAACTGGGTTAAAAGAATTAAAGTTCAAACATGACATGGCTGCAGCGAGGGGCTCAGGGGACGGCGTGGGGCTGCGGAGGCGGAATAGGGCCTCTGAGCTGCCCCCGATCGGTGCACGGGGACTGGGCCACTACCCCCTCCCCCCTCGGCTGCACCGCAGCGTGGCCCGGTGCTAGGAGCATAAGCTGGGGTGAGGGAGCCCCCCTCAGAGAAGGCCAGTCCTGGGAAGACACTCAGCCCTCAGCCCTGAGTCGTCAGAGGGCCACAGTCCTGGCCGCCGCGGGAATCTGGGTCTCCTTGTAGGAAAGCGGGTGGGGGTTCAAGGTTCACCATCGCCTCCATGGCAGTTCTCTGGCAAAAGACCTACAGGGGTCGCGCCTGTTGAAGGCTACCCACAAACGTGTCCTGTCCACGTTCTGACAGGCGGCCCACAAAGACAGCTTCCTTCGAGGAGACACCGCCCAAGAACTGGCAGCTGAGTCAGACCATGACCTTGAGGGTCCGCCACGTAGGGATCCCAGTGCCGAGCCTGCCCCTGACTGTATAAGGCAGAGCCTGAGTTGGCCGTATGTGTCAGCTGACCGTCACCACACTGACATCAGCAAACTGCATGAAGGACTAGAAGGGTGACACGTGACAAGCGTACCACTCAGCAAGTCCATCGCAAATGATCAATCACGATTATCTAAGTGTTTATGTCTTGTACCCCTGACGCCTTGATGAGTGACGCGCCACCAGGGGCGTGTGGACGTGAGCACGGGGGACAGGGCTCACACTTAGTGCGCGTTCTGTCCCCTGTGTCTTTTCACTTCCCTGGTATTTGCTTCTCCGACGTTATTTTTCTAATTAAAAAAAATGAGTTATTTATTTCCAAAATCCCTTCTGGATCTCGGCTTTGACTTCCCATCATCTGCAAAACGAGGATAATAAAGTGAATCTCACTGGATTATGGGGAATCAAATCGGATCGCCGATGGGAATGTGTTTTAGAAACTGTAAGGGCGGTGGGGCTGCAGCGGGAATAATAACCATAAAAGGGCCCGGATGCTAACATTCACCCGCCGGCTTCGCCCCACGGTGAGCGCGGGCCCCCGTGGCCGCCTCTCGCTGGACCGGCCATCTCTGTCCTGAGCAGACGCCCGTCTCACCTCTCCCGTGCAGAAGGGCCCACGGGGGAGGGGTGGGCGCAGTGTCCAGCCCGGCGCTCACACCACCGGCTCAGGTGCTCATGAACGAGCACGTTGCCCCTGCCAGCCTCCAGGTCCTAAGTGTAAGCTAAGTGATTCTTAAAGGCTCTCGGCAGCTTTTATTTCACGTCCTCGGGAGCTGGGTCTTCCCGAGGAAGAGCGCGACCGTCCGTTTAGTATAAAAGGTAACGACGTCACTGGGTCTGCCCCTCTTTAAATCACCTCGGGCGATCTCATTCATGATTCAAGTTGGCGTTGAAATCATCTGCTGTTCATTGACAATACGTCGGTGGGGGGGGGGTACATGTCCCGCACCTCTAGGTACCCAGTGCCACCGCCCGGGGCACGTGTCACTCCTTCCCCAGTTCGTGGGATCACAAGCCCAATGTCCACAGAGGTCGGCCAGAGGCCCACAGCCGCGCAGGGCGGCCTGCATGGCGGCCACTGACCGTCTCCAGAAACGCTGCGAGTGGGACCTCAGTCGTACAGAGAGGTCAGAGCACGGCATCGTGTTTTTTATTTAGAGAAACCTCCAATTTTAGAATGTTGGCCAAAATAAACACTGCGTGTCCTTAGACAAAACACAGCCCGTGACCAAAGCCTTCGGTCACCAAATTCTGATACAGAAATGTGTCTTTACGAATTCAAACAGGGTCTTGCTCTACCTTTGCTGCAGGGAGCCGTGTGGAACACGCGTGAAACCGGTCAGTGACAGACCCACAGGCAGTGGGGTATAAACCTAGAACCGCCTTGTTGTCCTTGTCTCCTGGTATCCCTTTACATCTGCTCCTGGGTTTACTTTGTCCACTGCCTCGGACGCACTTTTGGCCAGCTCCTTGATTGTTCTAGTCACTTCCTTAAAACGAAAACAAAAACACAGACTCCCGGGTCCCAGGACGGTACGACATGCGTAAATGAAGGCGGCAGGCCTCTGCAACACTCAGTGCGCACTGCCCACGCAGCTCCGCCTCCAGCCGGAAGGAGGCCCCGAGCTGTGATGGGGAGCGGGGTGTCCTCCCCTCCTAATCCACCACTCTGCCTGCCCTTCCCTCCCCTCCCCTCGGTAACCGCAGCGTTTGGCCCTGCGGTTGGTAGAGTCACGCCCCCCACCCCTGCAAAGATGTCTGTGTCCCAGTCCCCAGAATCTGTGACTCTGGGGTTAGGTGACATGGAAAGGGGAATTAAAGCTGCTCATCATCTGACCAGAAAGTTGGGAGATTCTCCTGAATTCCCGGGAGGAAGCCAACGCCATCACGTGGGTCCCTAAACGTGGCCGAGGGAGGCAGCCCAGGAAGCAGCAGAGAGACGGGCCGAGAAAGGCCGGGTCTGCTTCGCTAGCTCGTGTGAAGGAGGCGGGGTCAGCACAAGGGATGGGGGTGGCCTCCGTCAGCCACGAAGTTCAAGGACACAGGTTCTCCCCTGGAGCGTCCAAGAGGAACACAGCCCCGCCCACCCATCTCAGACGTGGGACCTCCAGAACACAGGACAACAAATTTGTGTGGATTTAAGTCACTGCGCCTGTGGTCCGCTGTCATAGAGGAAATGGGACATCGACGTAGACCCCTCCCGAGGGAAGGCAGGGACCTGAGTGTTCTCTGTCGGGCACTGCCGGGTGACCTGGAACTTGGCAAATCTCCACATGTGGCAAAAGTTTAAGGTGAGACCTCCAGTGGGCAGGAAACTTGGATGTCCTACCCCTGGAGCCTTCCGGTCCTGACACAACATCCGTGTTCAGGCCGGTGTTCCTGCGCTCTCCCGTGTCCCTAAGCGCCCCTGGCTTCAGTCCCCACTTGCTTTCCAAGGCGCCTCTTGGGTCGCGTTGTCCGCTTGGGAGAATGCTTCTGATGCCCCTTAGCTTCAGAATTTGGGCGTGCTTGCTCCTGGGCCCAGACCTTCCCAACGCTGCTCCATTCAGCTTTTCGTCCGTTACGTTTTCCCCAAGGTCGCTTGGACCCAGTGCTCCATGGTCCCGGCCCACAGAAGGCACCCAGGAAGCTCTTCAACTGGTCTTGGTACAGCGACTTGGGAGGGCTGTGGCGGGCGGGTGGCGCTCGAGGACAGCTCGCCCCCAGCAGTGGTCCTTCAAGAGCGTGTCCAGTGCCCAGTTCCCACGCTCTGACACTCCCCGTGGGAGCACCGGTTCAGGGCATCTCACGAGTTCTCAGAAACATTGTTTGAAAAATAAAATTGGGTTATCTAGCCCCTCGTTTTGAGATGTGCCTCTAACAAAATTTCCCTACTGATTTCATCACGTACCAAACCGAGGTTGGGACTTCCGCCCACGAGCCAGTTCCTGGAGGAAAGGAAGGAAAACACCTCTTGCCTGGACAGTCTAGGTCACAGCGCGTTTTGCATGAGCTTCTCTGTGTGACCGCCTTATTGCTGCAGTTCACCTTGGTAGCATGTCTGCGATCATTCATGGACGGCATGAGATCTTGGGCAGCATTTCCCAGCTGGGTTGGCTGCATTCCTCAGCCTTCCTATATAGCACTGCATTTAGTGTTGGCTTGCAGGAAAGGCCAAGCCAAAGGTTTAGAAATGACCTCATTACGAATACGCATTTCATGAATCACTCTGAGTTAAAAATCAGAATGGTATCAAGTCTGGGTTGTTGCAGAGAGCTACACATCTTCTTAAAATTGTGTATGCGCAGATGCACCTGCAGACCTTGTCAAAATGCAGATTCTTGGGTCCTGCCTCCTACAAGGTCTGCGTTTGTAAGTGTAGTGCGGGGCCCAGGAATCTTCCTGAACCTTGGTGAACGGAAGCAAGGTGCCCCCAAAAGTTAGGGAAAATGTCTCCAGGCAAGATGAGAAAAACCACCCATCCTGAGAGAACATTCCTTGTCCTCTGTCCTGATGGACACGTGCCACTCAATCCCCACACCTGCTTGGTAGGCAATAAAAAGAACTAATTTCTCAAACGTAAGTTATATTGATTTTCACTAGTTAAGCTGAAAACTTTTGAATATATTTATTATAAGCTTTTGTGGCGTGAAATTTTAAGAGTGTGGATATATCTCTGTGTGAGGATTTCTTCTTCGCTCATTTTATTATTGGAGTATTAATTTCCTGATTTATTAAAGCCCTTAACTGTATCAGCACTAGATCTTTCCTATGTGTTGGAAATACATTTTTCTTAATCTGTTGTTGGTTTTAAATATTTTATTATATCCTTTTACACACAATTTTATGGTTTTATTTTAATATTCTAGGTACATTTTGCTTTATGATTTTCCCCGATGGTATTAGTCTTAGAGAGGCATTTCCCATCCTATGGTTAAAATTACTTAGTTTCCTCGCAGTGCTTTTAAAATTTTATTGGTAATATTTTACACTTGAAATTAATTCATCAATACATGGATTAAGTATCAGACTTTCCTCAAATAATTTACCAGTTTCCCTAGTATTATTGATTGATAAATCCATCCCATTCCTCAGAGTTGAAGTCACCCTCTACCATAGAAAACAATTTTGAAACATGAGTGCATGCACACGCGCACACACGCACAGACACGCACACTTTGAGGTTTTCTGTAGTTTTAATTTTGTCCCATTCTTATATCTCTGTTTGGAAGCAAGTCTCAGGGTTAGGGGTAGAGTTGTGCTTTTGCTGTCTCTGGGTGCCTTTAAAATGACTTCACTGTTGTCTGCTTTTCCCTTGTTTTTTAAAGGTGACGCGGGGACATGGGCCAGCCGAGAGGCCTGTGCCCCTGTGGGCAGCGTGTGCCGTCTGCTTGCTGAGGTCGGGGCAGGGGAGTGGGGAACAGGGCTGGTTTAAGAGACATCCCAAGGGAGAGAGACAGCAGGTGGTGGTAGCTGGGAGGGGCTGGGAGAGCGGGGTCACCTGAGGTCTCAGCTCACGACTGGTTCTGACGTGGGTCACGTTGCACCGCCGGCCGCCAGGGCTCCGGACAGGGCGACGGGCAGCCTTCCGTTTTGACAGAACAGCAAGATGCATAAATCAGCCACAGTCCCTCCTTTCCTGAGGCCGCTCGGCTGTCTGTTTCTGGAATTATCATCATTATTAAAGTCCTAATGGTTTTAATGAAGGTGTCATCCAAATTGACACTTTGAAAATAAAGTGTGAGGATGACTCACTGGGAGGCTTGGAACGACCTTAGAAAGACGCTTCCAGAAACTTGAGGGCATCCTGATGACTCCGGGCTCTCTGAGTCAGCCGCGTGACTCACTCATGAGGTCAGCCTTCGGGACACTTGCCTGGAGGGACACCAGTGAGCACCCGCCACGTCCCAGGTGGCCCACCTCGGCCATCGGGCTGCGTTCTGGAGAAGGAAGAGCGCCGACCCTTCTGGAAATCCAGCTACGAGCGCTTTTCCACCAACTGGGCGAACAACAGACAGACGCCAGCAGGCCGGAAGGACGGCGAGACGTACCTGATCGAAAACGTTCCAAGTCACCGACCCCCACGATGCACAGCAAGGGGGCGAGCCGGCGGTGTGTCTGGCAACATTCCGGGCTCTTCTGGGTGGTCCTGCTGCTGCCCGTGTTTGCAGGGAGTCCGCATGGGTGAGGACACTTGTCTGCTTGGTTCAAACGTGCAAAACTGCCACCAGATTTCCGACGGGGTTTCCAGGGAGACACGCCCTCACGTGATCATGTTCTCCTGGGCGGGGGGGCCATGCCAAACGCTCTTGGGGACCCACACCAGGCCTCGTGCGCCGCCAGGATCGCCTTCTGCTCACTTGGGTCCCCTCACTTCGTAGGTTTAAGGAAAGGGAGGTACCTGCCTGCCGCCCCAGGGGGGAGATCATGAGGTTCCGATGCGGCCACAGCCCCAGGGAAGTAGGGGACTGCAGACCATCGGGAGCTGTACCCAGGGCTCCGGGCGGAGGCCGAGGCCGAGGGGAGGCAGGGTCACACCAGGAGACCAGCTCCGGCCCTCCTGCGGACTTTAGGGGCCCCCGCTCTGCCCGCCTGCATGAGCGGCCTACCTTCGCACAGCGTGTTTGGGTCCCCCGAAATCCTGCCTCACAGGCGTCCCGCGGCGAGTGGTACGCTCGTAACGAATATTAGTTCTGCACCTTTACGCTCATTGAACTTCCTTGATTCCCACGGCAACCCAGGGGTCTGATGCGACCACCCCGTCGCTTTGTTCTGCAAACACCGCGGAGGTCTCTCCCCCACCCCGCGGCCTCTGGTGTCCGGTTCATCCCGCACGCCCTGTGCAGAGTAACTCCGCTCAGCGACTCCGCCGTGGGCAGCCTCCTCCCTCAGTACTTGGCGGCCTCTCCTGTGGACTTAAATGCCGGAGCCGCTCGCTTTCCGGGACCAGGGAAAGGGGGCTCTGTAAAGATGCGAGCACTTGGGGCGCACAACCTCAGCTTGGAGCTGACCATTCCGCCCTCACCCACCGGGCCGGCCAGGGAGGTGACTTCATTAGCCTGGTCCTCACGAGAAAAGCTTTCCACTAGGCTGCATCAACCTGACGACCTAGATGCTTGTATTTTCACTTCTAGTTCAGGGAAAGGGAAATACACTGCAAACACGCGTGCGTGTGCCCTCGCACAGGTGAGCGCGTCTGCCTGCACATCATGGTCCCCTGATTCCTCATGCTGCCTGCATCTCCCCTGTCTGCGAGCACTTCCGGTCTGCTCTGTGCTGCCTGCATCTCCCGTCTGTGAGCACTTCCGGTCTGCTCTGTGCTGCCTGCATCGCCCATCTGTGAGCACTTCCGGTCTGCTCTGTGCTGCCTGCATCGCCCATCTGTGAGCACTTCCGGTCTGCTCTGTGTCCGCGGTCCCCACATCGGATGAGGCTTTATCGCCGCTGTTTCCTCTGCATCCCCATCCAACCTCACCCATCGGGCCACTAAAATTTCCCCTTCCTGGCCTGTGGGCTTCTGTTCTTGCCTCTCAAGAGTCTGTTTCCCACAGAACAGCCAGAGTGGCATTTTCATAAATAACCCAACTCAAACTAATAGTGACCAACGTGAAACCCTCCAGGGGACCCTCCTAACAGCAAGTGTACCTACCCGGACTTGGAAGAGTCTACACAGCATGACCCTTTGCACCTCTCCAGACTTACTTCTACCTTTTGTCTCCTTCAGTATGCACTACAGGCCCCCTTCCTTCCTTCCCTCCCATCATCCTTCCAGCATTATTGAAGTTTAATTGCTGTGCAAATGATTGCACACATTTAATACGTATACTGAGATGAGTTTGGACGTATGTATAGCCTTGCAATACCATCGCCACAACCAAGGTACTCAGCATATCTGTCACACTCAAAACTTTTCTCACATTTGTGTGTGTGTTGGGGGGGGGGGGTAAGAGCACTTAACATGGAGTCTGTCCTACCAGCGGACTTCCAAGTGCCCGCGGCCACGTTGCTCACAGCACCCCCGTGTTGCAGAGCAGACCTCTGGAGCCCCCTCGTCTGGCAGAGCAGGATGTTTATGACCGGTGCAAACAGTTCCCCAGTTGCGCTGACCCAGCCCCTGGCCACCGCTATCCCCTTGTCGCTCCCATGAGGCTGACTGTTTTAGATACACATGTCACTGGGGGTGTACAGCATTTGTCCTTCTGGTTTTTTCTATTCATTGAACAATCTTGGCACTTGCTTCCACACGCTGCGCTATCTTACGCTATTCCTCTAGGACGTCTGAATACAGCTGCATCCTTGCTATCATGCAGGTATTGCTCCAGTGTCACCTCTTGTGACATTTGTCTTATCAGCTTCCCCTCTTCCTACATAACCAGGCACTCTGACGCATGGTGGTATTTTTGTAATAATCATCATCTCCTTTTTTACTGATGGATGGACTGATCGACGGGGCCTACCGTCTCCTTGCCTCTAACGTGAGACTGCGAGTCAGAACCTAGAACAGTGTTTCGGCAGGGGGGACTCACTCAGCACTTGTTCGATGAGTAAGTGGGGCGGAAGGGGATCACACACGTTACTTCACACACGGCCACCTTGTTCGTGCTGACAAAGGCTCGGGATGCCATCCCTGGGGCATCGCTCCTTCCTCTTCCCACTGTTTCTCTAGGTTCTTCTTATCCTCCACATGAACTTCCTCACAACCCGCTGCACTTAGGAGATACGTAAGAGCAGAACAGCCTATTTATTTATTATGTATCTAGAGGAATTGTCCGAATTTTACAGGAAAAGGGGAGAGGGCCTCCTAGGCTTGGGGTGTTGGTGGCTCCCTGACTCCCACGTCCTGTGGCGTCACTTCCAGAAGTGTGCATTGGCCTTCTCTCTCGTCTCCATGCCTGTCCCCTCCCCCGCCAGGGCGGTTTTCTTTCTAAGAATTTTCTTTTGTCCTTTGAAGCCAAATGTGTGCACTGCACAAGCTTTTCAGAGTGAAGGCAGCTGTCTCCAGGACTGCTTGTCTTTGTGTCACTATTACATTGTCATTAAAAGTGCTTATTCATTTCCTAATCCTCAAATCAGGGATTGCTTTGGGAAACTCGAAGCAAATGTAAATATTTGCAAACACTTTTAAGTTTCTGGCACTGTTTCCATCTGCATTCTTCTGCGCTGCATGTAACATTCGATATAAACTGGGAATGAAATTGGGGTTATTTGGGGACCTTGCCTTTAAAAAACTAAGTGAGGGTTTGTTCTAGTCACATTCAGTCCAACCCAGACTGTGTCTGTGTGCCTGTGTTTATTTTGTTTTGTTTTGTTCTTGCTTTAGGTGATGTCTCACGGACATACAGTTTGATGCTAAAAGTTAGTGCCATGCAATAACTCAATTTTCTTTTACATTTGATTGCTTTTGAAAAATATGTTGAATTTCTCAGACATACCTAAAAGCGGGTGTGAACTGCCTGTGCCTGTTGAAATTGAAATAGAGGAGGGAAGGGAAAGACAGGAAAACATGGTGATAAATACCAAATAAACTCTGAACAAGTGGAAATTTATTATATCTAATCTTGATTTTTTTAATTCTATGCTTTATAGAGACACACCCAGTTCATTTCTCTGATTTTTAAATAAATTCTCCACAATCCCTACTGTTTCAAACTGGCAAGACACACAGAAAGAGGAAGCAGCATGCTAATTATGACTGACATTGCCATCACCGACTGGGAACCCTGGAGATTCTAACGCCCGCGCCGCAGGCGGACTGTTTTCGGCCTTTGTCCGTCTGAATTTCACAGGCCCCGTGCTGGGCTCTGGAGGACTCAATGGAAAACCATGCACAATCCCTCTGCCGACGGTGTTTGCAACTTCATGGGGACAGGGACAAGTAACAGGCCGCGGCGACGAAGTGCGGGAAGTGCCGGGCGGGCGGCCCTGCCGGCTCCTTGCAGGCAGTGACCGGGAGCTGACTTAACGGCGGGGGCGGGGACGGGAAGGCGACATGTGGGTGGAAAGGCTCCTGCGGGCAAACGGCCAAAAGAAATGGAGGTGATGTGAAGTGTGAGGAGGGGAAACGTGGAGAGAAATGGAAGTGGAGGCGACAGGTGAGGAATGGGCTCAGTTTTCAGAAGCGAAAAGGTTTCCCAACGTGCAAAGGGCTGGTGAGCCAGGTCAGACAGTTGGGAACCCGCCCTCTGTGACACCTCAGGGGACCACTGACACCTCACCGAGCTGTCTGCACAGTAAGCACACGGTGGCAAATTCGAGAACTTAATCGTCAGATTTTGGGGATGATGACAGCTCTGATGGCCACTCCAGGAAAAGAGTTCCCAAACTGCATTGAAGGGAGGACTGGGTACCGGTGTCGGTGCATGGTGTCCCAAGGGGAGCATTTAGGTGACTGCAGTCATATTCGGCAATGAGGTATGTAACTCTTTTTCTAGAATGAGTTCATGAAATTAATTGTCCAACCTCGTACACCTTCAGGGTCTTTTGCCTTTGGGTCCCTCGAATGCGTGGGGACCCAGAGGAAAAGCCCCAGCTGCCAGGTCTAAAGCACCCTGAATCCCCGTGGATCTCCTAACCCCCTCTGGGCGCTCGTGCCCTGCCAGCCTCATGACAGAAGTGAGAGACAAACTGAAATGTAATCACCGTGATGGGCAGCCAAGAGATGACACTCAGGAGACAAGAACATTCTGTCACCAGAAGGCCACTTCTCCTTGCCCCAGTGCAGATCCCGAGTGCTGTTGTATCTCCGTTTCACCGTATCTGCAGAGGCCAGAGGGAGTTTATAAAAAACACCGTATCTTTCATTCAGTGTCTTACGTCTAGGTTGGATAAAACCCTATGGTCACTGCACCGGTCACCAGTCTCCCACAGAAAGCATGTGGACTCCAGAGCAAGACCGACCAGAGCTTCAGCCTCAGTCCTGCTGCTGACACGGGTTTGAGTTTTAATTTCTTCACCTTTAAAAAGTGAATACAATAGCTACTTCTCAGTATTTGTAACGATACCTGCAATCATGAGGCTGAAGCCTCTATCGCGTCGTAAGGAGGTCATTGCAATTTGGTTCTTATCCACATCCACATTTTTCTTCCCAGTGAAAGAGAAAAGAATTTAGGGACCCAGAAGGCAAGCTCCTCAGAAGGGGTGCCCTGGGCCACAGAACAAGTGCCGATCCCAGCCGAACTGCTCAGCGCTCCGTAAGTGTCCCCGTGGGCGCGTCTCATGCACACCAGCAGCCGTCCGTTTGTGGGTGCCCCACCCCATAGCCACCCTGCTGCAGCCCGCCCTCGGCTTCTCCTCCTCCGGTAGAGGAGCGACACCCAGCCCTGGGGGGAGATCGCAGCTGGAGCACGTCCTGGCACCTCCATTTCCCTATCTGATTGGAAAATGGGCACATGGCCTGCATGAAACCAACAGACATGACGGCCCTGCAGGGCACCTTGATGGTCCCAGGACCTGAGGCTGTGATGTCTACTTCCAGGAGTTAGAGTGTGAGGACCTGAGGCTAGGAACTACCGGTGTCCGGTAAATATGAGAAGAAAGGCCCAAGCTCAAATACCAGTATGCTCAGAGTGACAGAAAGAAAACAGAGGAAGAACCAGGCTTCTTGATTTTAACCTATTTGGAAAATGCCCAAACTCTACATTTCTTTGTTGCAAAGAAAGAGAAGCAAGAATAACTTTTTCCTGATCCATCATTTTGGGCGGCAGACCGACACATCCTAACTCTGACCATCCGTTTGCCTCTTATTGAAACATCCCTTGCTTCTTGCCTACTTGCTGAGGCCCCGCTTAAATAGTTTGTTCTTGGTCATTTGGGGGCTCAGTTTGGTTTTGTTCTCCTGATTTCCATTACTAACACCTGCCGGTAGAAGCTCCGTTTAGTCAACCATTTCCATCTCTCTACTCCATGAGGGCACGCTCATACTGCCATGGGGGGATTATTGGTGAAAAGCCATTTCTAAGCTAAACTGTAAGGTCTCACCTTCCACAGCTTCATCTGAGAGGTCCTCACACAGAATCGGGCTAATGGAGCAAACCCACCACCGCCTCCCAGAACCCAAGCAGAGCCGGTTAGAGGCAGAGGGAAGCAGGCCTCCAATCTCACTCCCCCGCAGAGGGCAGGGCCTCCCTCTCACCGCAGAGTCAAAGTCTAAATGCAAGTCGCACACGGCTTTGCGCGCACCGCCTCTGGCACCCGTAGGAGCGACGGAGGCCTTTGGGGGTCTAGAGCACAGAGGACAGGTCACTGCTAAGGTTTCAATGTTTAAGAAAAAACAAAACTGTCCATTCTCATTTCCCCACCAATTTCCTAAACATCTGAGGTTCTTCAGTTACTCAGTCCCTCTTCTAAATTCTGGGGTTGCCTGGAATAAAAGACGGGGAATTGGAAATGCATGGAGCAGAAAATGTCATTAAAACGCGTTTGCCACAATGCAGGTGTGCGCACTACGGAGAGGGCGGGCGTTGCAGTCCGAGGCCTTGAAGTGCAAGTACTAGATGGAATAGGACAACGTGCATTTGCTTTTACCCGTTTGCTACTATTTACAGGAAGCCTACTTACTTAGACAGTATACCACGGTCGCGGGAGTGTGGACGGAATGAGGCTCCCCCTGGCGACAGAGACCCCTCCCCGCAAAAGGATAAGCAAGTGTAATGAGCTTCGTGAGACCCTCTTACATCTCACAATCAGGGGTGGGATGGAACTTCCCGAGAGAAACTTCCATGCCATCAGTGCAAAGTCTTCTGAAGACGCAACACTGAGCACGCAAAAGCCTCATAGTTTCAGCAGAGCGCCCCCCACCCCCACACGACCCTTTGGGCGAAGACCCCACTGCTCTCTCTGCTTCCTCCTCCTTCTTACTTAAGAATGAGGAGACCCGGCAGACGTCTCCTGTCCTCTGGCCTCAGCTGGTCCGGGTTCTAGCTTCCCCACGGCGTTGGGGAAGTGATTTGCATACTGCATTGGGGAAGTGATTTGCATACTGCATTGGGGAAGTGATTTGCATACTGCATGCATAATGTGCGTCTGGGAAATGAGCCAGAGGCTTCCTTTAAAACTCTGCGGCTGCTTCCCTGCCCCCCCCCCCCGGAGTATTTGCTCTAATGCATCAGAAGTCCGGGGCAGAGTTATCAAAGTGGCAGGCTAGAAGGCTAGAACGAGAGTGCGCGGAGCACACTTCGTTTTTTCTTCTCTTTTGTCACTGAAGCGCTCAGGTGAGCGACCTGCAATTCTGGTCACGCTCTGGCACGGGTTGCTCGCACTCTGGGAAGTGTTCTGGTGTCTCGAAATGCAGCGACCCAAACCCTTGGGTTCCCTAGGACCGGTCCAGAATTCCACGTGGTGCCACAAAATAGAAAAACATTAAATGAAAAGGAAAACAAGACAGCATATTTGACAACCGGTGATTTTGAAAATTAACGTGGTACTCTCGATCCTGTGGATTTCTAAATAAAGACTGTGCTGCAGAGTGAAAGAACAGGGGCAGCTGGTTTTCGGTGAGACCTTCCCATCAACCTCGTGTGTCGTGAACGTGACAGCTTTACTGCCACCGAGTGCCAATGTGGCGTGAAAATGCGGACTGCCTCCCGTGTCCCTTAGTGAGCACGAACTTTATTTCTCTTAGATTATTCTCGAGTGACTGTTGGTGGAAACTACTGCCGAGCAAGCCATCTTAGCAGCCAGTGAGCACGTCTGTGGTTGCGGAGTCCCATGCTGGCCCGAACAGCGGTCCTGACATCTGCGCAAGGCACATCCTCTCCTGCAAACTTCTGCGGCGACTGAAAGCATCTGTCCGGCCGAAAGCACTCCGTGCTGGTACGGGAGAAGTCTATATTAGCCAAGGCCACTCGGATCAGTCCCCTCACCCTAGCCTAACTAGCGCTCACGTCTCGGACGGAAGCGGCGAGTTCCCAGCAGCGTCCGTATTCCAGGTCAGCCTTCGAGGACCCGGCGCCGGGCAGTGAGGCATGCTCCAGACGGCAAGAAGGGTACAGGCACCCGGTACCAGCTTCTGGTCAATTGTTTCAGGTCCCCTACGCAGCAGCCCTATGGATAGGCACCATTATTTTTCGTTTGTTTTACAGACGAGGAAACCAAGGCTTAGCCAGGCTAAGCGATCAGCCCAAGGTTGCCAGGCGTGTGAGTGATGAAGCCAACCTGTGGGCTCAGGCTGGGCCTAGGGTCTGCAAATAAAACATAAAATGCTACTCACGATGCTCTAGTCAAGCAGAAGAGCTTGGGGAGGGCCAGAAATCTGTATTTCTAGCACATTCTATATCTCAGACACACTGCGAGGGCTGTCCGGAAAGTATCCAGCCATGCGACGTGAAAACTGGAGGCGTTTATGGCTGGACTTTTTCCGGACCGGCCTCGAATGGCATCGCTAAACTCATGCTGTGCGTGCTAATTGTAAAGGTGAGTACGTCCCCGTCCCTGTCCTCAAGGAACGCACGGGCAGGGGACACAGGAACAAACACTCCTGTCCAGTGAGCAAACCAGCTCCTGGGGCCCGCCCGAGGCCAGGACGTCGCTGTGGCCTCCCGCTGACGGGCCTCCTCCCGCCCGCTCCCCACGGCTGCTGTACGGACAGGACAGCCCGTAGTCAGGAACGGTCCTCCTGGGGGGGTCACGTCTGCAAACTCAAGCAGGTTCCTTCAAGGTCCCTGTCCATGGTTCTCACCCGTAAGGCAGACGTCATCACCCTGACCCAGCCTCTTGGGACCAACGTGCAGATCGGTGAGCCCGTGCTTGCAGCTTGTTTGGGAAATGTTAACGACGGAGGGCTGGGCTTTAATACAAACACATAAATCAGAGCGCAGAACAAGCCACTCGTTGGAGCCCTGGCACCCACGGCTGGAGCCAAGGAGATAAAAACACAATTATCATGAGGAGAATGAAGTCCAAGCCCGAGCAAGCAATGACATCATCCCTCCCGGAGGGGGCGGCTGGGAATCCAGGCAGGGAGCGCGGGGCAGCCAGGAGACGGCGGGCTCCGGAGGCGGCGGCAGCCCGCTGGGCCCGGAATGACGACTGACTCCCCCCGGCTGGATCAGCACACACACCCTCGGCTCCAGCTCCTCACCTGGCCTCTGGACACGCTGCCCGATGTCCTTCCAAATGCCTGTCCCTGGTTTCTGTTTATCTACCACCTATCTATCACCTATCTATCACCTATCTATCATCTGTCTATATCTATCATCTATGTATCTAATCAGCTATCACCTGCTATTTAAGAGTTCACCAGATGACACAAAGCAAGTAGACAAGAGATAACACTGAATAGTTACAATAGTAAAACAGTAGGTCACATTAATGGAAAATAAAAGCCCAAGCTGACATCTCCTGTCAGGATGTCCTGGACTGTCCCACAGCCTGACCTCTGGGCTCAACGCTCTGCCTGTTCACCCCAAAACGGAGGCCTCATCTGGGCCTCCAAAGGTCCACCAGTGAGGACTGGAGTATGTGCTGATGAGGGAAGGACCTTCCTGGGACAGGAAGATATGAGAACATGGAAGGCTGCTGGCCTGGGGGCGTGGTGGTGATGGACAGCCTGGGGTCCCAAAGATAGGAATGGCAGTGCTGACTGTGCCCAGCAGGTGGCAAGGCGACATGGCCAATGGTGCCCCACTGGCAAAATACCAGACAGCAGGAGGAATTCCCACTTCTCTGCTAAGGAAACTCAGGCACAGAAACCCAAATACTTCCCCCTGGTCATAAGCCAGTGAGTGGGTCGCTGTGGTTCAAACACAGGACAGGTGACAGGAAGGGTGACCGTGTTCTTACCCGCTCGACCACTTGATGTCACTTCACTATAAACTGAGCTGTGGCTCCTTGTTCAGCCTCGTGTCACAGAGCGCACACGTACATGCACCCGCAAACCGTAGGGCATGTCAGCTTGTCCGGGAAGTGTCCCCTTACAGTACACACTCCGTTAGATTACCCTCATGACAATCTCACTGAACTCTGCGGAACTCCGGTGCAGCGTGCCTCGCCTTGGGTTTGACAGCCACCTTGGCCATGGCGTTGAGTTCTGGTTTTACTTGTTAGTTTTTACATTGTCGGATTTCGTAGAAGACATTTGCATCCACGCTCCTGAGAGATACTCGTCAACAGCCTTCGTTTCTTGCGATGGCTTTTTATCTGATTTTGGCCTCAGGGTGCAGCTGGCCCCCTAGAGTGAGGTAGAAGGTACTCCCTCAGCTTCCGACCTGGAAGAGATGGTGAAGACTTGGTACAATTTCTTCCTTAAACATTTGGTCAAATTCACCAGTGAATTCATCTGGGCCTGTGCTTTCCCTTTGAAAGATTTTTCATTGTGGATTTAATTTATCTGATAGATACAGGACTATTAATATTTTTTCTTTTTCTGTGTGTTTTAGTAGTTGGTGTCTTTTAAAGAATTAGTCCATTTCATCGAAGTTTTCAAGTAGTGGGTACAGAGTTGTTTATATTAGTCCTTCGTTATCTCTTGTAAGTCCATGGGACTGATGGTGATGAATGCTTTTGCAAATTTCTGGTGTCAGTAATTTTTATTGCCTCTTTTTCTCTCGGTTAGCCTGGCTAGAGGTTGGTCATTTGTTTTCTCTATGGGCAATCCGTCAGCACTGCCATGTAGGTGTTCCTACAGTTTCAGCTCCAGGGGCTCCTGTCTGGGTAAGCAGACCTCAGCTGTGACTCTCCAGGTTCATGTACCCCCCCAGATTTCATGGTGGTGATCTGCCCTGCAACCTTAGTTCCTGATTGGGCCAAGATCAGTTGTGGCCTCTCAGTTTCGTTAAGGTTTGGTTGTCATGGGGACAGGAGAGCTGAGTGCCAAGCACTGTACACGTTGGAGCTGGCACCAGAAGTCCCACCTTCAGCTGTGGGTAGTCTGCATTCCTCTTCTGGACTATGAGTCCACAGCTTCCATGGGTGTCTTCTAGCTCTCTATCACCTATACCTAGAAAGTGGTCCAAAACTGTGCTCCGCAGCTTTGGTGCCCCCCCGGGACCCCTGGATCCTTTGATGAATGCTGTGTGTCCCTCCCCCAGCTTCTGCGTGCTTTGCTGCCAAAGGCTCACACGTGAGATTTTATTCAGACAATTGGCCTTGGGCTGCCACAGCTGCGGTGTCTCTGTGAAGAGACAGAAGCATCTTGCAGTTTGCTCTCATCGCCCAGCAATCGCCAGGGTGTGTGGTGAAAGTCCAGCTCTCTTGCTTTAAGTCAGGATCATCTCTGGTGAAACTCACGTGGCAGGTTTCTCTGCAGGATTCGTCTGAGTCTGGGGACCTCCCTGGGAAATGCACCCTAATTTTTCATTCTTCCTGCATTCTCTTACCCTCACTGGCCCGTGATCACTTCCTCACTGAGTCACTTGCACCTTGAATATTTGGCTCAGGGTCTACTTTTGAGAGACCCAACCTAAGGTGAGTATGTAAGGTGAGTATGTAAGGTGAGTATGTATGAGCCATGCACATTTTAAAAATGAATTGGCGATATGGGTCAAGATTCATTGTTTTGCATGTGGATGACCAATTTTCCCAGCACCATTCGTTGAGAATACTGTCCTTTCTCCGCTGCATTGCCTTTGAACCTTTGTTGAAAAATCAATTGATCCTATTTGTGTGGGTCTATTTCTGGACTCTATTCTGTTGCATTGATTTATGTGTCTGTGCTTTTGCCAGTATAAGACTGTCCTGATTACTATAACTTTAGACCACATCTTGAAAGGAGGTAGTCTGAGTCCTCTAACTTTGTTCTTTTCCAAATTGTTTTTGCTATCAAGTTTTTTGCTTTTCTAAATAAATTTAGAATTTGACTGTTGATTTCTCCAAAAGTCTGACTAATGTTTTGTATAGGATTATATTTAATTTATAAATTAATTTATTAGAATTGACATTTTAACAATATTGGGTCTGTTAATAGTCCATTGTAGCATGGTTTGTTTCTCCATTAATTTAGGTCACCTTTGATTTCCTCATCACTATTTTGTATACAAGTCTTACACGTTAGATTTATTTTCAAAAGTTTTATGTTTTTTGTGTTTACCAATTTTTGATTGTCATTACTAGTATAGAAAAGTACAAATGATTTTTTTGAATATTGACTTTGTATCCTATAATCTTGCTAAAGTCACTTATTAGTTCTCCTATTTTTATACCCTACAAATCCCAAATTGGTTATGGCCTATTTTTCTTTTAATACATGTATGGATTCAATTTGCTAATATTTTGTAAGATTTTTTTTTAAAAGATGTTTTTGTTCATATTAATAGGATGTATTGTTCTATAATTTTCATTCCTTCTAATGTCGATCTGGTTAATGCTGACCTCATAAAACACATTCAGAAATGTTTCTTCCCTGCTCTATTTTTGTGAAAGAGTTTGTATAAAATTGGTATTTTATGTTCTCAAATGTTTGGTAGAATTTGTTAGTAAAGATCTTTGAGCTAGTAGTTTTCTTTTTTTGAAAGATGTTCCATTTCCTCAATCATTATAAGAATATGCAGATTATCTCTTTAGGAATATGCAGATTATCTCTCTGAACTTTATTGACTTGGTTAGTTTGTATTTTTCAAGTAAGTGGTCCACTTCGTCCAAGATGTAGAGTTTTTCTGGCATGTACGGTTTGTAATAATTCCATGTTTTCCTTTCATTCCTTTCTTGCATTGGTGATAATCTCTCTTGCAATGTGTGACTTCTATTGTTTTTTTCTTGAGTCAACCGTTATATACAAGGTCGGACAATTAATTTTGCAAACTCATCCTAGAAAAAAGTGCTACACACCTCATTGCTACGTATCATTATGGTCACCTTAGAATTCCTTCCCTTGGGAAGCGTGTGCTGATGCCAGCGCCTTGTCCACCCTCCAAAGCAATTTTGGAACTCTTTTTCTGGAATGGCCACCGAAGCTGTCGTCATGCCCAAAATCTGACAATGAAGTTCGTGAACTTGCCATCCTGCGCTTACGTTGGTGGCACCATACCAAAAAAACTTTTTTGTTTCATCCATTTCCTGTCAGTTTTTTGTTTTGTTTTGTTTTCAGATGCATTACAATCCACTCTCATCTTTATTATTTAATTTCTTCTGCTTGTTTTGGGGTTCATGTGTTCTTCTCCTTAGTTTTTTTAAGATACAAATAACTGATTTCTGATCATTTAAAAAATTAATTTAAAAAATGCTTAAACACTTAATGCTATAAAGTTCCTCTAAGCACTACTTTAGCTACTTTTGACAAATTTTTCTTTCTTACATTTTTACTTGGTTTACTTACAAATAATTTCTCAATTCCTGTGTGACTTCTTTGACCACATGTTATTTTTAAGTCTATTGTTTAATTTCCAAATTTATTATTTTTTTCAGGTATCTGTTATTGATTTCTAGTTTTATCCCATTAGGGTCAGAGAACATACTTTGTATGATTTCAAATATTTTAAATTTTTACAAGTGTGTTTCATGCCCCTTAATATGGCCTTTCATGATGGGTGCTCTGTGTGCCGGTGAAAGAATGTGTAGTCTGCTATGTTGGGTCCAGTATTCTAGAGATGCCCATTGGGTCAATCTGGTTGATGATGGTTTTCAGTCTTTTCTTACTGATTTACACCAATGTGTTCTATTGATTGCAGAGATGAACGTCATAAATCCCCACGTGTACTTTGGGATTTGTCCATTGCTTTGCTCAGTTCTGTCAGTTCTGTGAGTCATGTTTATGGAAGGTCTACTTTTAGGTTCACATATGTTTAGAATTATTTTGGTTTAGTTTTGCTTATTTCTTATTATGTTATTATTATGAATATCTCCTTTATCCTGGTAATAATACTGCTGCAGTAGCCTCTTTCTCATATTAATATAGCCTTCCCAATAGCAATAATAATAATAATAAAACAGATAGTTGAATTTTCTTAAATTTACTAGGTGCTAGTACTAAGTTCTTTTCCTAGGTAACGTCTTCTAACCTTCATTAGACCTCTCTGGGTTAAAGCCTCCTGTTAACCCCATTTTGTAACTTGTGGAAGGCAAAACGGCAAAGATACTTCCCCCCAAGACTCAACCCAATCAAACTCTGAACTAGGTCCTGCTGTGAACAGACTTACAGATGTAATTAGGGTTGCTCATCAGCTGACGTTGAGATGGAAGGAATTTCTGAGCACACCTGAGCTAACACACAAGCCCTGGCCCCGGACGTGACATTACCCCTGGATGCCGTAGAAGAGGAGTCACTAAGGGCAGTCAGAGAGCTCTTGAGTGTGAGAAGGGGTGGGGGCCACGGCTGGTTGAAGATGAAGAAGGCCACGTGAGAAGGAGAAGAGAAAGACTTTGAGAAGGAACGTGACTGGTCTTCAGGGGAAGAGGGGCACTTTGAGTTGACAGTCAGTGACCTCAGGAAACAGACCTCAGTCCGAGGACCCCAAGCATCTGGATTCTGCCGACACCCTGAATGAGCTTGGAAGGGGGCTCTTTCCCGGGGCCTTGAGACCAGAGCTGGGCCACACAACACCTTGTTTTTGGCTTTGCAAGACTCTCAGCTGAGTTCAATTGAACCAACCCCAACTTCCACCTACAGAACTGACATGTAGTAAATGGATGTTGTTGTAAGCTGCTAAGTCTGTGATCGTTTGCCACACATGGAGAAAACACTAGTACATAGTTTAAATTAAACTTAGAAAGATTGCGTAACTTGCCCAATTAGGTCTGACTCAAAAACCTTACACCCTACTACTTACACTAATGTAAAAAATCCTCTTTTCTTGGCCATACATTTGATCTCCTTGCTCTTGTCTAAATACCACGTTCTCTCTTTTTGTCATCATTACCATCCACTTATAGTTCTTTGCATATAGTCCTCTGAGGCACCACACAAGCACACGGATGAAGTTTGAGAAAGGAAAAAAGGTCTCATTAAACTGATGTGAATTCTTAAATCTGATGCATTCCTTATCCCCTTCAGATCTTAGCTCAAAACGATTTTAATGAAGCTTGCATAAATCAGAATGGCATTATATGGTCTAACAGTTAACCAATCCTTAATTGTACAGAACTTTGGAACTTAATGACCATTAGAGAGAATTCCATGAAGATGAAAACGAGCCAGGGAGGGTCGCTACTGCAGGAGGAATTAGAACAATGCTCATTGCTGATGCCAAAAGCGGCGTTTCTGTTGCTACCCTCTTTGGGGAGATTTTGCAGTAAAATTAAAATCGGGTCCATTGTTCCATTGTTTTTGATATTTTCCGTTTCTATTGTTGGCTGACTTGAGTTGTCATTTGCTGATAAATGGAACAATAGGTATAAATCAATCAAGATGTTTCTGTGCACAAGGACAATAGGATCAGAAAACAAAGGGCAGGGAAGGAGACGAGACGTCATCTGGTTTGGACTCTTGACTAAAAGGCCTTTAAAATATCAAAGAAGAAAACATAAGGTACATATAACACAACAACAATCAATGCCCACATCATCTTACTTTAGAGTATATATTGCTTGAAAGTTCATGAACACACTTCAAAAGCTTAACCAGTCATCAGTCTTTTACAGAACCCCTCAAATGGACCAAGTAACTGTTTAATATGTTATCTAGTTTCCTTTTCAGTATTTTCACAGACAAGCACAGCAGCTATTTCCATCCCCCCAATTTACAAATGAGAAAACAGATACACTCAAAACTTTCTTAAGTGCCAAAAACCTCATTTGTAACATATTATGGAAAAGTAGTAGCAATAAGCAAGACGTCAACTAATATTTCAATGACTCTTTTATGATAGCTATGTAGATATCATTTAAAATGTCAGAATTAAGAAAAAATCCCTCCCTCATAAGACTTTACCTTTACATATTGAGTAAGCCTATTTACCAAACCTAAAATAGAGGTAAGGATACCCTAGAACAAGGAGACGGTATTTGAAATCTCTATGACCCAGCATATACACGGCCCGTAGGTTTTTGCATGTGCATAGCTACCACAGAGGATGAAAGGGCCA
Source organism: Lyroderma lyra (assembly GCA_004026885.1). Taxonomy (NCBI): domain Eukaryota; kingdom Metazoa; phylum Chordata; class Mammalia; order Chiroptera; family Megadermatidae; genus Lyroderma; species Lyroderma lyra. The sequence goes on along the minus strand of PVJL010009829.1, from coordinate 1,690 downwards.
CCTGTATGATTCAGAAAGTTTGACAAACAAAGGCAGCTCAGACAGATGCTCTGATATAAAGAAAATTTCCTTAAAGAGGGACAAAATAGCTGCTGGGCTGGGAATATGACCATGTCCATCCTAATGAGCCACTTTATATACAAAAAGATCATTTCAATCAAGAGCAGGGTGGTCAGCATGAGTCCAGATGACAGAATTCCATCAGTGCTGTGTTTTCTGACACTGAGACGTGGCCACCGCAAGCCCGCTTACCCCAGGGGCGGTGCCTCCTGATAGCAGAGGCCTACAGGCTACGGTCTCGGTCTCGGGCGACACCACCCATTGAGTTCTGTCCTGAACTCACATTCACCCCGCCTGCAACGGCTATTAACCTGACATCCTAATAGATTTGCTTATTTAAAAAAAGGGTTCTGATCCATCCAAACAAATGGCCAGGTTACTTAGCGAAAATAGTCAACTGCTTATAAGTGAACGAACTGGCACCCTGATGGGTACATTAATCCCCGCTGAGCCGAGTCACAGAGAGTATGATTCATCCTTGTGGAAATGACCAGGCTGAGCTGCTGACCTGGGGGTGGACTAGCTCCGCCGACGGCCTTTGACGCCAGCGACACAAGACCAGACAGCACCGGCTCATCCTTTCCCGAGGATCGGCCAGAAAAGCCGCCCTTCTGTCCCTCAGCAGGTGGGGTGGGGGACAAGGGCCGTCGGGAAAGAAGCCAGCCATAGATGCCTCCATGTTTCATAGGGCGTGGCCGGAGACCTTCCGCACAGCCCTCGTGTGTGTCCCTTTCCTGCTGACTTCGCCATCGGCCAGAACTCGCTTTGGGCGATGCTGTGCAACAGGCCAGGCAGCCGGCAGCGATGGGAAGCAGCGGTGTGCCTGCAGAGCCCGGTGCTGCCCGGACCTCGGAGGGGGACACGTGGGAAAGACCAGACCCCACCTGCCGCCTGCACACAAGTTCACAGCACCGGGAGGTCAGACCCGTCCCTGCTGAGCAAGGACTGAGAGCATCTGGGGTATGCCACTGAGATTCCGAGTGATTCTTTCTGTTACACACACACACACACATACAAGCAAAACCAAAAAGATAAAATCCACCCACCCATCCACCCTCCATCCATCCATCCATCCACCCACCATCCACCATCCATTCCATCCATCTACCATCCATCATCCATCCACCACCCACCCATCCACCCTCCATCCATCCATCCATCCACCCACCATCCACCCACCCATCCATGAACTGTACACTTGGGCGTGTCCTACAATTGCTTTGGCCTTGACTTTTCTTGACCTCTTCACATTTGGATCACATTTCTGCCCAGATCCGACCTCTGAAGTCAAGACCCTTCACCAGAATGCCAGTTTCTGTCCCCCGGATCTGGTTTTGGGCCCCAGATTTTGTGTTTAGCGTCCAGCTACCTGCACTGAGGCGTCTGTCCACAGGCCCCTGGGTCCCCTGCGACGCCTCCAGTTGGAATCCTTTATTTCCTGGGACAGAAGCTCTAGCTTGCCGCTCGCCAGCCTGCTGGCTTCCCTGCAGTAAGGCCGGCCAGCGGGGGGCCGGGCCCCTCAGTGCCCGCAGGCCCGCCCGTGCTCCCGCCGGCAACGGAACGGAACAGCAGAAGCCAGGACCCCCGACTCCTGCGAGGTTTCCCCCCCGACTCCCGCGAGGTTTCCACC
>PVJL010009828.1:9089-54124 GCA_004026885.1 Lyroderma lyra | reverse complement strand
GGGGGTGGGGACGTGGGGGGGGGGGGGGGGGTGGGGGGGGCCAGGGGGAAAGGATACTCATACATAGAAATGCCTGAGAAGCTGTCTTGCGTGATAGGAATGTGGCATGACGACGAGTACAGCTCCTGTGTGATGCTCACTTTTATGTGTCATCTTGTCTAGGCTGCATTTGCCAGTTACTCAATCAAACACTAATCCGGGTGTGGTTGTGAAGGTGTTTTGTAGATGTGATTAAAGTATAAAATCAGTTGACTTTTTAGGGGAGATTATTCTAGGTCAAGCTTGTCCAACCTGCAGCCCATGGCCCCACATGAGGCCCAGGATGGCTCGGAATGTGGCTCAACACAAATTCATAAGCTTTCTTAAAACATTATGAAAATTATGCACACTTTTTTTTTTTTTTAGCTCATCAGCTATCATTAGTGTGAGTGTATTTTATGTGTGGCCCAAGATAGTTCTTCTTCCATTGTGGCCCAGGGAAGCCAAAGTTTGGACACCTGTGTTCTAGAGAATCTGAGTAGGCTTGAAGTGGAGTTGAGGTTTCCCTGAAGAAGTGGTCCCTCCTGAGGACAGAAGCATCCACTCATGCCCAGGAATTCCAGCCTGCCCTAGGGACTTCAGATATGTCTAGCCACTCCCCACACTTATGTAAGCCAGTTTCTTATAATATATTACTTAACATGCATTTTCTACTTGTCTGTTTAAATCCTAACTCATATGGATTGTGTGCCAGGAGGGGGTTGCTGCTGTAACAAATTCCTACAAGATTGGAAGTGGCCTTGGCAATGGGCAGTGGGCAGAGGTTGGAAGAATATTGAGACATCACAGAAAAGGCCTAGATTTCCTTGAACACACTGTTAGTACAGATATGAATGCTAACAACTCTGCTATTGAGGACTCAGGAGGAAGTGAGGAGCATTGTAGAGAAAACACATCATCTTCGAGAATGGCTAAATCATCAGGAACAGACTGTTGGCAGAAATATGAGTGTCAAAGGCACTACCCGTGAGGGCTAGCTAAGATGGAATGACGGAAGAAAGGGGATCCTTGTCATCTGGTGACAGAAAGTTCAGCTGAATTGCGTCCTATAGTTATGTTGAAATCTGAACTTGTAAGTGATGAACTTGGACAGTTGACTTCCAAGCAAAGTGTTGAAGATGCAGTCAGGTTTCTTCTTGCTGCTTTTAGTAAAATATGAGAGGAAAGAGGGAAGAACTGTTAAGCAAAAAGGGTGATTTGGGAAGTTCTCAGCCTATACAAATGTAAAAGATACTAAAGTTAGGAGACTCAAAGTCAGGAAAACTGCTCTAAAGAGAAAGCCAAGGGTGTGGCTGGGTAATCTTTAACCAGGAAGAATGAAAGAGTCTCAGTATTTGATTATATAGAGCGAACTTGTCCAACCTGTGGCCCACAGGCTGCGTGTGGCCCCACACACATTGGTAAACTTTCTTAACACATTACAAGATATTTTTTTGATTTTTTTTTTTTAGCTCATCAGCTATTATTAGTGTATTTTACATATGGCCCAAGATAATTCTTCTTCTTCCAATGTGGCCCAGGGAAGCCAAAAGGTTGGACAACCCTGATCTAGAAGGATTTTTAAAGAGATGTGGTGTGTGACTCATGGACACATCAGCCGTGTAAGCAGAAGCCAGCTATAGCAATAGGATTCTCTCAGGAAGATCTATAAAGAGACTCATGTTTAATGGCATGAACGCCAGTGAAATACACAGGAGACCTACAAGGTTCTTGAAATTTCTTATCAGCAGAAACATTGCCAACTTGGACAGAAAGGAACAGAGAGAGGATGGAATGAAAGAAGGGCATCACATTCCCAAAATTCTACAGGCAGGAGACAGACTGCTAAAACTACTAGGCTGAAAATACATGCTACCCTTCGGGAAAGGGGAAGGATTAGTGTGAAGGCAGAGCCAGGGAATGCAGAGGATTACCTCCAGGCCTTGAAACCTAGTGTTGGTGTGCTGGCTCGATTTCAACATTGCTCAGGTGTGGTAGCTAGTTTTTTCTTTATAGGTCAGGAATGCCTATAATCGGTATCCCATGACTGTCCCACAATTGCATTTTGGGAGCACATAATTTGTTTTCTAATTTTAGAGGTTCACAGATGGAGAAAATTTTGCCCCAGGATGGATTAAACCCAGAGTCTCGTATGCCGGGGCTGTCTGGAAAGTATCCAGCCATGTAATATGAAACACAGAGACACTTACGGCTGAATTTTTTCCACACAGCCCTGGTGTAGCTGATTGAGGTGATGGAGATGATGGATTGGGTCTTCGGAGTTGATGAGATTTCGATGAGATTTTTGGACTTTGAGTTGATGCTGTAACAGGTAGAAACTTTTGGGGCTGAAGTAAATGTACTTTGCATGTGGGACAGAAAGGACTCTTGGGGGCCAGAGTGTGGTGTGGAGTGGTTGGTAGAATAATGGACCCCCAAAGATATTCACCTTCTAAACCCTGAGACTTGAGACTATGTTTGTTATCTTTTATGCAAAGGGACTTTGAAGCTATGATTAAGTTAAGGAGCTTCCCAGCTCCTAAATAGTCTGGGGGTGGGGTGAGGTTGTAATCACAGGGGAACTTGGAGAGGAGCACGGGTTATAGAAAAGTGATGTGATCTGGCCATGAGCCATGGGACGCCGGCGGAGCCTCTGGAAGACGGAAACGCCAGGATCCTCCCCTACAGCCCTGCTGACCCACTTTAGACTTCCGACCTCCAGAGCGCTAAGACGATGCATTGTTTTAAGCCACTAAGTTTGTGGTAACTTGTTGCAGCAGCTTTAGGACACTAACACCGCTTGTGTGCAGACTTCCTCCCACACTCCTTAAACACGTTATCTTGTCTGATGACTTCAGCAGTCCCTACTGTGTGATTGTGAAAACTGAGGCACTGAAAGTTCAGATACTGGCCTAACTGACAGAGCTAGTAAGTGGTGGGTCTAGGATTTAACCCCACCCCACCTGCTTCTAGCATCTATGGAATAGATCTTGAATGATAAATGCAGAGGGACACGAGGAGTGCAAAAACAGCTGGAAAGCCAGGAAGACATAGTTCCGAGTGAGGCTTTACGTAGGGCATGTGTGATGACCGGTGAGAGGTGGTATTGCAGATGTTTAAGGATACTGGAGCCACAAGGCCTGTGCTCAAATCCAGCTTTGCCACTCTTACGGGCAAATTATTTCACCTCTGTGGACCTCAGCTTCCTCACCTATCATAGCAGCCACTTTCTTATAGGGATGTGTTGCTTAAAAGAGAATAATGTGAGTATAAATTTAGTACAGTGCCTGGCACACATAATACATACTCATAAATAAGATAGTAATAATGATAACAGTAGTAGTGGTAATAACAAAAGAACAAAATACTAATAACAGAGATGAATTACTCTGCCTGTTAGGGGACTCTAGGCAGTGATATTGGAGGAAAGAATGCAGGATCCCTGGTGGGGAAGAGGTCCAAGCATGTTACCAGTGATGGGAAGAGCAGGTTCTGCCAGGCTTTGTGCATGTTATGTCCCCCACACAGGTCACATTGTCTCCTCCTTTCTGATGCTTAACTTCTCTGTTGAAAAGCCACTTCCCCTGGGAAGTCCTTCCTGACCTTGGCTGGAATGGATGCCCTTGCTCTGTGGACTTATAAGATGAAGTCCTACTCAGTTGTTAATATGCTTGGTACCTCCCCCAGGTCAGAGTCCCCTCTGTTCCTCTTGTTTATTGTTATGACCTGAGGGGTTTTTTTTTGTAATTGAAGGAATTGGAGCTGTGGACCCGAGCCAAGCTGAGGAGGGTCCCATCAGCTTTCAACTTCCCCATGAATTTCCTGCAGGTAGCCTGCTTGCTTTTTGAAACTGAGAACACCCCGGAGAGAGGCAGGGACATGGGTCCTGCAAAGACAAGGCTGGTTGCTTGGCATCTCCATGGCCCTTCATTAGCTCGGCCCACGCTCTATGCCGTTGCGGGCCTCATTAAAACCTGTCCTCCACCAGCCTTGGTGCTTAATATTAATCGATCGCCCACAGCATGCAAGATGGTCAGTAACTGCGGTCAGGAGCCTCACTCCATGCCTTCTTGGTCGGCACCTACAGCTTCCATCACCACAGCTCTTGCAACCTTGTGGCTGTGCCTTGACTTTTTTTTTTTTTTTTATCAGTGCCTTACTGACAGAGGCCCCAAGTACAGGGATGCAGTAGCTGAAATTCCATTTCATTTGCCTCCAGAGCCTTGAGAGCATTGGCTTTTATATCACTGCCTTCTTCCCCCTGATTCCTCAGTCCCCACACTTCCCAGGAATGCTGAAGGGGAGGAAGGGCCTGTGATCAGCTCTGGGTTCTAGCACCCTGGTAGGGATGGCTGTGTTAATAGCATCTCTATTAGCATAATCCTTTTGAGTCCCCAGTTGTTGTCTTTCCTGGGGATCTGCCTAAGCCACAGGGCTCCTGAAATTCTTTAATGAAGATATGACAGTTGGGTGGCTGGAGACAGGAAGTAGGAGGAGAAAAGAGAAGGGAGAATCCCTTGGGTTATCTCCCTGTTACTCGGTATGGCTGAATTGGATCCTCAACATTCTGTCATGTGATATTTGGATGCTGGGAGGGGAGTTAAATATAGAATTGCTCCTTTTGGCATTTCACAAGGTTTATATAATGTCCTGTTTCTTTGACAGAGGGGAGGAAGTGGATAGGATGGCGTGGGGATGGGTCTGTATCTGGAGCTCCATTCAGAGTCCACTCAGCAGCCTGACCCACCTGCCTACTCAGGGGATGTTCTGTGAATCATATTTGCAAAAGTGCAAGTGCCCTTTTGAGCCCAAGGATCTGCTCAGCTTGAAAATTCTATCAACTCTATGACTCTACAAGTAGCCCTCACAAGAGTGGCTGCTGAAAATAGATCTGCTGCCTGGCATGTCCTGAATTTGCCTGGGTTACTGATTCGATTTTTCCTCCACCTCCTCTCTGAACTTGGCTTGGAAATTTGGCTTGCTCTGCTCTCTGAATCCTGCCCCGGGACACCAGGGGCCATTGTTCAAACCTTGCCTCTATCGTGTCCTAGCTATGTGACCTTGAACGAGTCTTTTGGCTTTTCTGAGTCTCATTTTCTCATCTTTGGCATGTCCCCAAATCTGTGCCACCCCACCTTCCCTATTGTAGTCAATGATCCACTTTTCATTTAACTGTTCACACTAAAAAGCTAGGAGTCATCTTTGATTGCTGTCCCTCTTACCGCTGTATCCAACTCATCGACAAGTGCAGTGATCTCTACCTTCAAACATAATCAGAAAACGTTTCCCCATCTTCCTGCAAACCACTGTCAGTGAGAGCAATATCTTCCACAATGGCTCTGCTCCCATCTTTGATATCCTACAATCAATTCATGACCTAGCTGCCTGAGTGATTAAGAAAAATAACAAAACCCATACATTGAATCATATTAATCCTTAATAAAAGCTTCACACAGCTTTTCCTTTTACCAGGAATTAAAGTCAGTTTCTTGCCATGGTCTAGAAGGCCTGTCATGCTCCTGATCACACCTCAGACCAAATCCTGTGCTCCCTTCCCTTGACCCTGTGTTCCGCATCCAGGAGCAGACCTCGTACCCACCCCAGGGCCTTTGTACTTGCTGTGCTCCCTGCCTGGGATTTTCTTCCCCCAGATCTCCAATAGTTGGCTTCTTCTCATCATTCAAATTTTATCTCAGATGTTGCTACCTCTCCCAGACCTTTCTCGATCACTGAAGTTCAAATTGCCTCTACCCCCAGCATGACTATATTATCAGTTTCATTTTTTTCTGTAGCTTAGGTCTATCTAAACATTATTTTGTTTATGTTTTTATCTGACTCCTTCCATTAGAATGTATGTCCCGTAGCAACTTACCTTGGTCACCCCTGTATCTTGGCTCCTAAGAAGAGAGTCAGTACATAGTAGGTGCTTAATAAATATCTCAGATGAATGGATAAAGAGTGGCTATGGGGTGAAATAAGAGCATGCCCCCACACACTCACTTTATAGCAAGTTGGAAACTGCTACGGTAGGAAATGCTAGGTTAAGCTCTCATCTAGACTTTCCATAGTTCTCTAGCTAGCTACCTTGGGCCATCCTTGATCCAGTTATGCTCCCAAGAAACTTTTCCTGCCTCTTGTTGAATAGAATTCTTTAACTTTTCAGTCATTTCATGGGCCTTTGCATCTGCTCTGCATCTGTTTCTTAGCAGACTAGCTTGGCACAGGGTGCATTTTAGAGACATTTAACATGTAAAGTTATTTATAAAGGAGGAACTCTCTTCTATTTTTGCCCAGTCATCTGTTGGAGGGGGAGCAGCAAACAGGCACTCATGATTCATTCACTTGCCTGGAGGGTGCTGCCCACCTTGGCCATAGAAGGGTAGGAGAGGAACGTTCCTCAGTCCAAGCTGCTTTTAATGAATGAAGCATCCACCATGGTGGCTTGGCTGGTCCTGTCCTCTATGTTTCACATTTTCCAGATGAATTATTATTATAGCCATTGCCTTCTCAATTTTCTTAAGAGTAGAACCACAAAGTTAGGGGGTCACAGTCCACAAAACCACCCTAATTTCTGGTACCAATTATAAGTTTGGGGGTCCCCAAGGCCATGCTTAGCATTGATAATTCACTGGAAACTCACTGGAAACTGTTATACTCATGGTTATGGTTTATTATAGGTAAAGGATACAGACTAAAATTGGCCAAGGGAAGCCCATGGGGCTGAGCCCAGGAAAGTTCCAGACATGAAGTTTCCATTTGTCCCCTTCCTATGGAGTCGTGGACAGCGCTGCTTTCCCAGCAGCAGTGCGTGACAGGACGCATGGAGCGTTGCTAACCAGGAGGCGCACTCTAACCTTGGGGCCCAGAGTATTGGGGTCTGCGGTTTCCTCCCCGCATGGCTGATCTCGGTCCACAGTTGAGCTAATACTATGTGACTCTAAGCCCCCACCCCAAACCTTATCGTTGGACTATCCAGTGTGAACCCAGGCCCCCAGGCAGCAGAAACACTCTATGAGCCACCACATTCCAAGGGTCTAGTGAGAAGCCAAGGGAATGTTAGATCTCCTTTTGGGCAAGATTGTATTCTTTATTATGGAGAAGCTAAACCTGATACTCCTAGTGTGGACTTCTGCAGATGGCACTGGAGCTGGTAGCCCTTTTCTTGTCCTAATACTTGAAATGATCCAGTGATTCCACAAATAAGTATTTATTGTGAGTTATGAGCCTGGCTCTGTGCTAGTTGCTAGGGATACAGTGGTAAAAGAAATAGTTCAAGCTGTCAGAGGCTGTGGAGATGGATAGGCAGTTATACTTATCCGTAATTATACAATCATGGTGCTGGACATGACACTAAGGGTTCCTGTAAGACAAAATGGGGTTCGTGTAAGAGAAGAAGCTAATGTTAAAGTTTTAGAAATCATTGGCACAATAGGTCTCAGAATGTCATGTCTCTTTCTGTAGGTCTGAGTATGGCTAGGGATTTCTTATGAATAAGCCTCCTAAGTAATCCAAAGACAACCCTTTGGAGAACCCTATTCTAACATCCACGGGGCTGTACACCAGCTAGCTTATTCAAGTTGGACCTGAAAGTTCTTAGAAACAAAACATTCTTAGAGCATTCTAGAAAGCGCCCATCAAGGGGCATATCTGTTAAGATATCCAGCCTTCCCTAGTGGATCAGTAGATTCTGGCCACCTTCCAGCTTTCTCACAGGCACATCACTGAGGTCAGACATCAGGAAGGGTGTCCCTTCCAGCCTGGTTGCTGGTGAAGGCTTTCCAGAGTTGGTCATGGTTGAGCTGAGACTGGAAAGATGATTACAAGTTGGCCAACCTGCAACTTCCCCTTTGCAGGGGAAGATCGCCTGCAACGGTATGGGGGTGGGAAAGCACGTGACGAGCACGAGGACCTCCACGTTTTTTGGACGCCATAGGTCGCAGGTGATTCCCATGGGAGGTGCAGTCAGTAAATCCCATCGGAGATTCCTTGTACTAATGCAGTTGGATTTTGAAACCAAGAAAATGGGGTTTCCATGAGGGATTCTTGGTCCCCGTTGCTGTCAGAAGTCTTTTGGGCAAAAAGGGATGGAGGCGAATGAGAAGGGCTGTGTGGAGCAAAGGGTGCGAGCTTGCATCTTCAGTGGTTTAGAGCATCTCCAAGCCACCAAGAGACTGTCCTGTGTTCATGGTGACCTCAGGACTTCAGAATGTGACTCAGAAGGTTCCTAAATCTGGTCATGGCCTCTACAGAGGCCAAAAAAGACTAGATCGGTACCATAGGCCAAACAGCATGATTTGTGCAAGTCAAGGATTCCTGAGACATTTTGGGCACATGAGCAGGTGATTCATGGAGATGCTAGAGACCATACTTGAAAGACAGGAAATATTTTTGGTAGAATTAGATGGCTACTCTTAGAGAGTTCAAGAAGTGCTATAAAAATTAATAAGAGACTCTCAAATAGGAAGAAAAAAGGTTGGCAATATTTGCCAAAGGGTTAATATCATACATACAAAAAGATTACTTGCAAATTAAGAAAAAGGCAAAAGCGCTAAGAACAGCCCAGGCAAATTACCAAGTGGTTAGAGAATAAACACAAAGGTTAATAACACCCCCCCCCCCCGAAAATGTTAAAGCCTGCTAATAACACAAAGTACTCAAAATAAAATAGCCAAGTTAATCAGCAAACACAAAAGCGTTGTTAAGTGGGACTATGTATTATTTTTATAATTAAGGAAATCAAAATCACAGGCAAGTAAAACAGATGGGGCAGAGGGTTCTCAGAGCCTGCCTGCATCTGCAAAGCTGGGGAAGGGGGGGCGGGCCGGGCTCCTCCCTTCTGCATTTTGGCTGTCGCCGCATCCTCACTCTGTGCCCCCTCCTTCCCCGCCCCATTTCTCTCTGGTGTTAATGTGTCAGGACTTCTGTTCTGAGTGGGAGAGAGCTCTGTACTCCAGTGGGCTGAGGACAGGGAAAGACTTGCCTTCAAGCATCCTCACACCCCAACTTCTTTCTCTAGCCCCCCTCCCTGCAGGAAGCTGGATTTTCTCCACCGAGGAAGGAGGAACCCTTCTTCTCCTTTCCCAGGCAAGGCAGCCCCTTTGTCCTTGGCCACCCAGCCTCCTGTAGACACACCTAAGGCTTAGCTGAATGGGTTGGTCGCACACCAGGGGACATGGGGAGCCCTGCTTCCTCCCGGCTGCTTGAGGCGTGCGGATTATATCTTAGCTCCTCCGCTTTGCTCTGGGCTTTCAGATCCACAGGAGGAGAAGCTCCTGCTCTGCTCCCTGTCATGTCTCGGATTTGTGTAATTGAGGGAGGCTGCCTGGTCATTTATGTCGGGATGTACTTGCTCCTTAGGAGTGCAGGGCATCTGGGGGAGGGCAGGCTCCTCAGTGGTATATTTACTCAGCACAGTGTCCCCAAGGCTCCCACTTCTCTTAACAAGCTTTTGGGGTGCCTCTGTGCTTCTGGGCTTCCAGGTAAAGCCCAAATATTTTTCTTGCTTCCTCTGTGCCTTTGGCAGTGAATATGAAAGACTAAGAAGCTCCCTACCTCAGTGGCGTCCCCAGGGTCAAAGACCTTCAGTTTCTAGGAGGCAGGACGCTTTCTAGAAGACAAGTCCTGACCCTTTGGTGGGACTTGACTCCTGCTGTTCTATGGGACAGGACATGGCAGTCCTCTGTTTAAAACCCCTCCTCGGCATCCGTGGTCTTTAGAATGAAATCCAGTATTTTCTCTGTGGCCTGAAAGGCCCTGTGTGGTGTGGCTGCTGCCTGCTCTTCTGGCTTTGTTTCCTGCCATCCTCCTCCCTTAAAACCCCAGGGCCCTTGCACGCCCTGTTCCCTCTGACTGTTAGGTGCTTCCACAGCTCTGTGCTAGATCGGCTCCTTCTTGTCTTTCAAACTCAGTTGTCTTTTCCTCAGAGAGGGCTTCCGTCCTGCTGTCTGCTCTCATCGGGGCCCTCCCTCCCTTCATGAACTGTCCCCTGACTCGAATTTAAATTTTGTCTGTTTATTCATGTGGTTCTGTCTCCTCCACCAGGTGGGCACTCCTTGAGGGTGGGCTTATGGTTCACACTGGATGGTTAGCAGAGCAGCTGACACATGGGATAGAGCAAACATGTTAGGGATGAATTTACGGGTAACTCTCTAGGAGAGCAGTGGTGATTGCATCTTTCCTGCCCTCTCCCAGCTCAGCCCCACACTTGGGCCACCTGGGAAGCCCTCTCGCATCCAGTATTTTCAGTAAACCTGTATCTAAGGCCACGGGAAAGCTCTGTACCCAAGCACCAAGCAGTCTTGCCCTCATATATCATCTTTTTCATGTTGGCAAGTGGCCTCTGCTTGTCCTGGATGCAGAATTATCCCGGCTGAGTTGCCAGTTAGGTTGGCTGCTTCTCCTGTTTGTCATTGTGAGTTGTGATGGCAAGCATAACAACAGCCTCTGCGTACGGTGCCCGCTGCCCGTGGGGCAGGCACTTGGCATACATTATCCCTGACCCTCAGAGCATCCCTGTATGGTAGGTTTTATAATCCCAGTTTTACAGGGGAGGGAGTAGAGGCAGTCCAAGGTGAATTTGCACACTGTGTTGCCAAACTCCGAAACCCATGCTCTTTTCCCACTGTACAGCGTGGCCTAGTTTTTGGAACCCATGTGCACACGCATGCATGTCGCCCTTCTCAAACTGTGATGATGTAATGAGCTGGCCAGACCTTGCTTTTTACGAAAACCAAGCTGGTGGGTTGAGTTGTGACGGTCAGACACTTTCACTTGCTCTGCCTCTGGGGATTCTCCTGGGCCTCCTTTGACTGGGAAGGAGGTTGTACCCAAGGGAACTGTGACAGGATCCCAGGACGGCCACAGCTTACATCCTGGATGCTCACGTTTCACGCGCTGTGCTGAGTCCTTTGCAGATATCGCCTCATTTAATCCTCACAGCAACTCTATATTTTTGCTATTATTTCGAGCACCACTCTGCAGATGGGGAAACTGAGGCACAGGGAAAGTACATAGTGGAGGGTGGATATAAACTTAGGTAATCTGACTTCAGATCTTGAGGGCTCAACCACCATGTGCCCACTAAGCAGCTAAGTAAAGCTTCCCTAGACCCTCACTACTTGAGGTGTGATCCACAGACCAGCAGCCCTGGCACCCCAGGCCCTGCCTCAGACCCACTGGGTCAGAGTCTGCATTTTAACAAGGTCCCCCAGTGGCGATTCACGTGTGTGGTCAGATTTGAGACGAGGCTCCAGGAACTGTGTGAATGTAGTAAGTACGACCTCACTGAAGTCAAAAGCTAGAGATTTAGGGCTTTTGTGGGTTTTTGGAGACAGCATATGATTTCAGGGTCTTACAGATTATGGCATTAACAAGTCATTGCCTCCTTTTCTGGAGGGATGAGTGATGGCTAATTAATTTAGTGACTTCAATAAAAATAAAAACAAGTTGTGCTCGCAAAGTTGACCCAAGGCTTAAAAATAAAAAGGCGACTGTGGTCTGTGGTCTACAGGACACCACTGAACTAGCACCACATCTCAGTAACTAGGGAGCTGGGGTTGCTGAAGGCATGGCTTGCAGGTGAACTTTTGGCAAAGAGCATCGCTGTGGATTGGGAAGGTCACTACCACGTTAGGTCTGCCCGTGACTCGCACATGTCTTCGGGGGTGGTGAGGACAAGAGGCGCCTTTGATCCAAGAGACACTGGCTCCAACACTGTGTTGGGGAAATACTTCGATTTCCTTCTTTGGTTTTGTGAGTGATGTATTTAATCATTGTTGCTGGACAGACATTTGCAGTTCTTCATTTCCTTAGGTCCTTGTAGATGCCCCCTTTGACACCTGGATCCTTCTAGACAAGGAGATTAAAAAAATTTTTCCCTCCAATTTATAAATTGCCCAAGGGCTGTGAGGAGCCCACGTGGGCTTTACGAATGATGAGTGTGATCGTGTTGAACTCAGAAGGATGAGCGGTCACATAGATGATGTTTGATGTCGTATATCTCTGAGTGGCCTCATTGTAGGGGGAGGGGATGTGCTGACCATGCACCTGTCGCTAAGGCTGGCCATCCAGAAAGGGATCCCAGGAAGGTCGGTGCCATTTTCACACTACTTTGCCATTTTCGTTCATCCTGCCACATGACAGTTAGCAGGTTATTCATCTAATTCCTTTTTAAAAATTGTAATGCTCCTCATTTTTTTTTAAAGGGACAAAAAGAGCCTTTTAGGAAATAACCTTCAGGATACTAATCACACCAGAAGCTTTATGGGAGGAACCTGACGTCAGAATGTCTTTAATGACCAGAAGATCACATGCTCCAGGCAATTCCAGGATTTGGGAGGACATAGCTGGTTCTGAATAGCCTAACCCCGAAGCAGGGGTCTGTCCTAGCCCCAGCACCCACTTTTGTCACTTGCATACCAAGAGTCTCCTGAAAGAGATTTCACTGGGATTAAATGTCCTTCAGCTTTACCACACTGCAAAGGGGACAGCCGATGCCAAACAGGGGGACCTTTTGCTCGGTCCCAGGTTTCTAACAAGGTTTTGGCGCTGGCTACGGGGAGGTGCAGAACGCATTCTGACTCAGGGCCAAATATCATTGGGAGATTTTGCTGCTTAAGCTCTTGAGTACGGATGCAGCTGGAAGAGTAAGGCACGTTAATAGGTTACCAGTTTGACAGCTGGCAGTCCCCAGAAAGGAGTGGCGTTGAATGAACGCCAGCCGGACACGTGCTGCTGGATTCACGAAGCTCCTGACAGGAAGCCTTTGTGAAGAGGGTATTCCAGAGCCTAGAGGCCACCTCTGCCTTTGCTGCAATTAAACCGGTTTCCGGCTCGTGTGCAGGACTGTGTGAGATGTTAGGCATGTTCTGCTTTTGTTCCTCTCTTTCTGCGCGGCAGTGTCTCCTTTATTTGAAATCTTTCACGTTGAGTAAAATTAGCCAAGGCCGGTGTGTATGGGAATGGCAGAAGTTTCGGCATTTGCTCACCCTCCGCTCCCCGGGAGAGCGGTTTCTCTTCGTGTTTGCTGTGAGTCAGAGAGGCCCCCGCGCTCGGTGCGGTGAAGGAAATAGCAGGAGGATTCCACTCAGGCAGCGTGGCCTGGGGACTCTCCGTGCAGCTGTGCCTTCGCTCACGTCGGTGTTAGGGAAATAGATAAGCCTGCGCCTTTGAGGTCCCGATTTCCATGGTCACAGGGACCCAGAACATGACGTGGGGACCGTAGGCTCTGCTGGGTGCCGTCGTCGTGCGTGATCCCAGGGGAGGAGGCTCTCTGTGGGGTACCCTCCTTCTCAGCTTCTGAGCCTGAGGACCAGGAGTCGTGATCCTTTAAAAGAAAGTGCTCCATCGCTTCTCGGCCTTTTGGCTAAGATCAAGTGTAGTAAAACAGTCCCCCCATGCAATTGGAATATTAAAAATATTATTTAAAAAAATTGTTCCCAGACTCCAGATGAGCAGTAGGAGTGCAAGCCAGCCCGAGGGTTAAAGTGCTTATGGGCCTTGGAGGTGGTTTCAGCCTGCTCGTAGCTCAGTTTAACTTCGGCTGTGGCTGACGTCACTAGGGACAGAGGGCGCAGGAGTGTGTGGGTGACAGCGTCCTAGGGAGGCCAGTCCTGTGGTTGCCCTGCTTTCTGAGGCCCCACCCCTTCTTCTGCAGGACTGGTTCGGCCAGGGTTTTGGATTGATGAAGGAGAGCCCCTCTGCAGACTGCCCGATGCCCTATGACTTTTGTGGCTGGGCTTGAAAAGATGGACTTGAGTGTGGCGCTGTGAATTAGAAACCAGGCAGGATTTTCCAGTTAGCCTTGTAGATCGGGGAGCGGAAAGGATGCCGGGACAAGCTGCAGTGAGGAAGGGTCAGGGGAAGTCTGTGGGTGGGGACAGTAGGGTGGAGGCCCTAGGGGGAGGCAGAAGTAAGAGACCAGGGAGAAAGAGAAAGGCACTGCCACCGACAGATAGAGAGAGAGAGAGAGAGAGAGCTCGAGCAAGAGAGGGAGAGAGAGAGGGAGAGAGGGAGGGAGAGAGAGAGAGAACATGAGAGCTTCCCAGTGGCAATCTGTACGTGTTCTTATAGGAAACAGTTTTTTGTTGGTTGGTTGGTTTTCCTGAGCTAACTGGGATGGTTTTCTTTTCTCGGGAACCCAAAACACCTGCACAGGAAGACAGAGACAGAAAGAAAGAGATCACGAGTGTATTTCAGACAGAAGAGCTCTTTGCCTGTGTGTTTAAATGTGGAGTCTTTCTGGTCTGCTCACCACCTTCCTATCCACCCCCATACATTCTCATTCTCATATTCATTCTCGCTCTCGCTCTCTGTCTTCCTCCCTCCTTCTCCCTGAATTAAAAAAAAGAACTTTAATTAAGAGGTGCAATTCTGAGACATGTGAAGAAAATTGATGTTTCACGATTTAGGCAGCTGAGAAAAAGATCCATGGCTTCAGGACCCAGCAGAATTAAGAAAGAGGAGGCCTGAGAAGGGGACACAATGATGAATTGAACAAGTTGGGGTGGGAACCTCAGATTAGGCCAGGGTTTCTCCAGCTGAGCACGATTGACATTTTGGGAGGAAATTCTCTGTTGTGGAGGCCATTCTGTGCATCATAGGATGTTTAGCAGCATCCCTGACCTCTACCCACTAGATGCCAGTAGCAATCCCCAGTTGTGACAACTAGAAATGTCTCTAGACATTGCCAAATATCCCCTGGGGGTAAAATCACCCCCAGTTGAAAGCCACTGGGTTAGACAAAAAGAAAGCCTTCTTTTCTTCCTTGAATGAGTTTTTTTTTCTATTGAATTTACTATTTGTGAAATGCTGCGGAAGCTACAGAAATGAATAAGGCACAATCCTTGACCCGTGTGAAGTAACAGATTCCTGAGGACATGAGAATAGCTATCACATAAAGCTGGAAAATCCCTTTCTCTTAGCTCGAAGAATAGCAAAGATACCCACCTGTGTGGAAAGGGTAAAAAACCTATTATTAATATAATTCAAAGTACATAAAGATAATGGTAGACGCTGTAAGAAGCCCCGGAATTTTAGTGGTTTAACACAGTAGAGCTTTGTTTCTTGATTTTGTAATTGTTTGGTGAATAGCTTTGGTGAAGAATGTGCCCACGGAAGGCTTTCCTCCATGGAGTAATTCAGGGACCAGGCTTCTGCCATACTGTAGCTCTTCCAATCCCCAAGATCTCAGTGAGTCCCATAGCAGAAGAAAGAGTCTTAGCTTGGAGGTGACTGTTTATGCTCATTTTCCATTGGTGGAAATTAGACTACTGATGGTTTCTGATCAAATAGAATAAATCAATATTGAATTGCTATTCTTGGCTCAAACTCTGTGACACTCTTTGGCCGTGAAAGTTTGCCATAGGAGCCTTTTCATGTAGAGTGATTTCTTCAGCAATGGAGAGAGTTTTGCACAGAATCCTCTTGTATGCACAGTTGGAGGTAGAGCTCGAATAAGAACTTCAATCTCCATGTCTAGCAGTCTGTCTGTCCTTTGAATTTCTTTTTGTCTTTTCTACCAGGATTGGAGACATGGATTGTGCCAAATTAATTTCCGTATCCCCAATGCCTAGCACAGGGTTGGGCACTTATAAGGCAGTCAGTAAATGTTTGCAGAGGGGATGAATAGATGAGAAATATTGTTGAAACAAAACACTAATTCAAAAAATATATGCACCCCTGTGTTCATTGCAGCATTACTAGTAATAGACAAGATATGAAGGTAAACTAGATTTCCATCAATAGATGAATGGATAAAGAAGATGTGTGGGGGTGTGTATATATGTATACACACACACACACACACACACACACACACACACGGCTGTCTGGGAAAGAAGTCCAGCCATAAATGCATCTATTTTTCATATTACATGGCTGGATACTTTCCAGACAGCCTCTCTGTCCATCTGTCTTATCTATCTATCACATCTGTCTATCTAAAATAGAATATTATTCAGCAATAAAAAAGAATGAAATCCTGCCATTTGCAACAACATGGTTGGACCTAGAGGGTTTTATGCTAAGTGAAATGAGTCAGACAGAGAAAGACAAGTTCTGTTTGATCTCACTTATATGTGGAATCTAAAAAAACAAAATAAACGAATAAACAAAACAAAATAGAAACACACCCAGAGAACAGCTGGTGGTTTCCAAAAGGGAGGAGGTGAGGGAATAGAAATAAAAAATTATGTCAAAACAAAAGGTTAAAGAAAGCTATTAACTAAAAAGAAAGAAAGAAAGAAAGAAAGAAAGAAAGATATTGTTCACACCTTCAGAAGCATGCACTCAAGAAGGGTTTTACTTGCTAACCTGAAAATTGCAACACCTGTGCTTATAGAGCTGTACCCCATCCAGCTCTACACTGATGTTGCAGGCCTCAGGGCAGGACAAGCTCCAAGTGCTGCATTGGGGTGATCAAAGTTCCCTCTATAGGCCAGGGAAATCAGTGACAGAAGTCTAGCTCAGAGAGCCTTAGCCACTCATTTATTTGATCACATAAATAAAATGTTCAGGGTATCTGGCTTCCAGCAGGGCTGAGTACAGGTGCTCAACAATGTCATCAGGAAACTTTCTCTTCATTTCTTGGCTCCACTTTCCTCTGCGTCAAACTCACTCCAGCAGACTCTTGTCACTCTCCTCAGTGATGGCAAATACTCATCCTTCAGCTTAGTGACCTCAGGGGGAAGGGGTCCAGAGAATGACCTAGGGTTGAGTTTCATTGGCCAGTCTTGTGTCATGTGCCCATTCTCACACCTCTCATTGGCCAGACCAGGTCACGTGTACACCGCTAGAACAAGGGGTGCCCAATCCACAGGGATTGAGAGGTAGGGTGGGGCTGTTCTTCAGGGAAATCCTGAAATACTGTTACAAAAAGATGGGGAAAGAGGTACTGAGTGGGCAAGAACACCCCATGTTCACTGTATTTCCAGTGTCCTTGTGTAGGGGACCTCTGTATTTTCGTATCTAATGTTCATTAACATTCTGGTAATTGTATCTGATTAGCCTCTGCGAAGTCCCTTCCCCCGCTGTGGTCCCTGAGCTGCTTGTAGAGATTTCCTCCTAGTTCAGAAGTGGAGCCTATGGTTCAGGCATGGACCATTGGTGTCGTTATGTCCCCCTGGTCTCAGTGAATAGTTTGGGGATGGTTACCTGGCCCAGGAAGAGCCAACAACATGAAATCAGACTTTTTGCTGAAACTTGAGTTGAAAGAAGTTCTTTTTTTTTTCAAAATTGATTTTTTTTATTAGGAAAAATTTCCAATGTACAGAAAAATGGAGATAACCAAGAGGGAACCCTCATATACCTACCATTCAGCTTCTGCATTTATCAACTCATGGGCAATCTTGTTTCATCATAACACCATCCACAGTGGATTCTTTGGAGCAAATTCCCAATGTCATTTCATCTGTATATTTTTCAGTATGTGTCTCTAAAGATAAGAGCTCTTGGAGGAAAAGATTTGGTATTTCCTATTAGAAGGGAATCTGAAAAATGTAGGAAATAAAGTTTCTGCCACCATCTTGCTGCCACTTGGTGCCAACAGCTGGAGCCAATTAAATGATGACAGAACAGCAAGAAGAAGAAGCAGGCCTGATGACAAGTTTCTGGCCATGGATTCAGCAACGCTGAAAGAAGCCTTACTATTGGCTGTTTCCCGTTAGGGGAGCCAGGATATCCACTTTAGCTATGCCCATGTCCTCCTGCCCATATCCTCCTGGCCCATCCTGAGTGTCACTTGAAGTGTAGGTGGACAGTTCCCAGCACAATGATGGCTTCTTACCCTGAGCATGGCTGTCTCTCTGCCTAAGAGCTTATAAGATTGTGCTTGGTTCCTATGTACGGCAGACCAGAAATGGCAGGGAATAAATAAATGTCCCCCACCCCAACCAGAGCCACCCTCAACCACGAAAGATTGGTGTATAAATCTCCCCGCTTCTTTGTGGCTCAGTGAGACAACAGTGAGGCATGTACTACACTGTCAGAAGTCCCCCTGTGCAACTGAGTCACAGTTGTCCCCAGCAGTCACCCTAGCTACCATTCATTATTGGCTTCTTCCCTTCCCTGTCTTACTTTCTTACCCCCTTACCAAACTTCCTGTGATCATCTCCCAACTGAACCATGTGTCCCCAGTTTCTTGTCTCAGGATCCGCTCTAGAGAAAACCTAATCTGAGACATCCCCTGTCCCCTAGTTAGTCTCAAAAAAAAAAAATCCCAAGTAATGATGCTTTATGTTTCCCACCGTAATATACCAATATTTGCTTAGAATAGGAAATAATGGACACTTCTAAGAAAACTGTATTCCCCCCAAGTACCCCAAGATGTTTCTAGCCTGAGGATCCAGTTTCAGAACCCCGTCAGGTCTCAGAAGTACCTGGTAGGCAGTGAGTTTCAGCTGCAGCTTAATAAAACCCAGTGCAATTGACATGGGCACAACTGCCAGACTATAAGTAATATGGATACCCCAGCAGCCTTGCTTGATGATACAGATGGTGATTATGGGGGTTCAGGTCCCTGCATGTGCACACGGAAGGATGCTCTGCTTATGCTCCTTCAGTTGAATTTCTGACATCTAAGTCAGGGTACAACAAAGATTGCTGCATTTTTAAGTCTTTCCTACTACCTGCAAATGAAAACACACATACAAATAAACCCTAAGTTGGTAATGAAACAGGTATTATAGCTTCAATAAAGGGTCCTGGCAGTGTTTCACTAATCTGGAGACCAGTTATCCAGTATCTTGAACCCTTAAGGAAATCACAAAGTTAGTCAAGGAAAAAATCTTAGATCATCCAAAACAACAACCTCCAAGTTCGTGTACTTTACTCAGAGGAGAGTCCTCCTAGACTCTCACTCAGGGCTAGGTTACTCTTCCTTTACACACAGTTCTAACACAGGATTGGGAGCACCACATTTAAGCAGGAAGGGAACACCTGTGGAAAACTGAAAAAACTTAAAGGAACTAGGCAAGCATTGTAAATGAGTTAGAAGAGGCCAGTCAGCTGATCAATGCTTCATGGGAATGTGGGTCCAGTGTTCTCCCAATTTTTCAGGAAAAAATGGAAATTGGGATTTTTAAGTGAAATAACTTTACTTTTATGAAATATTTAAGCAAAAAGTTTTGAAAACCATGAGCGGGTCTCATACATTGGGGGCCTGACTTTGCCACTCAGCTGAGGTGTGAACTCTCCATTTTGCCAGTCATTTCCACTTGGCTCGTGTAGGAACTTGAATTTGCGATTCCTTGGTAAGATAACTAGGTATTTGAGCGTGGGTTTTATTTGGGAAATAATTGTTAGAGAAATCAATGGGTGCATACTCATTTGCAGAAGTCGCTCGTGTTCTGGTTGAGTGGGCAGCGTTCTTAGCTCCCCAAAACAAATGAGCTGTGTATATCCTGGAATCGATGTGGCTGGTGCCTGGGGACTGCTGGGGACACAGAAGATACATCTGCCTCTTTCCTCTCTTGTGTTTACAAAAATCCTCTCTCAAAGGTTGTGATTCGTCGGTGGGCAGCAGCTGGCCTGCAGCATTCTCTGTCTGGGTTTCTTGATTTGGTTAATTTCATCCAGGCTGGAACCCGTGAGTTTGGAGTTCTCCTGACTTTGTACCCCCAAACTCTGTTGGGCAGATTGAAATAACCCCTTCAGCTCCCTCTCAAGTGGCCAAGCAGGTTCCACCATGGGGCTCTCCCAAGAGAGTATTTCAACATCAGCATGGCAGAGTGCAGTGACTTAAGTTTTGTGCGGTTTTATGAAGGATTGA
Source organism: Lyroderma lyra (assembly GCA_004026885.1). Taxonomy (NCBI): domain Eukaryota; kingdom Metazoa; phylum Chordata; class Mammalia; order Chiroptera; family Megadermatidae; genus Lyroderma; species Lyroderma lyra. Next base: position 34,341 of record PVJL010009828.1, on the reverse strand, counting down.
ACAAATTCTCCTCAAGATGCTCTTCAATACCCTAGTCTTCTGGTCATGAGATGGTCTTTAAAACATTTAAAAAATACCATTCATTGTACCTTTTTTCAAAAGCACAGTTATTTTTAAAATTTATTTTTTTATTTACAGTTGACATTTACTATTTTATATTAGTTTCAGGTGTACAACATAGTGATTAGACATTTATATAATTTGTGCAGTGATTCCCCCTGATTAGTTCAGTACCCAGCTGGCACTGTACATAGCTGTTGCAACATTCTTGATTATATTCCCTGTGCTGTACTGTACATCTCTGTGATTAGATTTTAACTACCAATTTGTATTTCTTAATCCATTCACCTTTTTCACCCAGTTCCCTAATCCCCCTCCCTCTGTTAACCATCAGTTTGTTCTCTATATCTGAGTCTGTTTTTGACTTGCTTGTTCATTTATTTTATTCTTCAGATTAGACAAATAAGTGAGATCGTATGGTATTTGTCTTTCTCAGTCTTATTTCACTTAGCATAATACCCTCTAGGTCTATTCATGTTCCCAAGTGTTATGTACCTATTGTTTTGTAAATACAGAATAAAATTAAAATTATCTCAAATCCTGTCACACATATTAAACATGAATACCATTTTTCCTTCTATTTCCTTTTATATATGTGTACATTGGTATGTGCATGGATGTGTTTTATAGTTCATTGAGGTTGCTAACAGAAATACCATAAACTGGGTGATTTGTAAACAATACACATTTATTTATCACAGTTCTGGAGCCTGGAAAGACCAAGATCATCAGCTGGCAGATTTTGTGTCTGGCGAAGACATGCCTCCTCACTGATGACCATGGTCTTCTCATTGTGCCCTCACATAGCAGAAGGAGCCAGGGAGCTCTCTGAAGTCTCTTCTTATAGGGGCACTAATCCTATTCATGAGAGCTCCACCCTCATGACCTAATCACCTCCCAGTGGCCCCACCTTCTAATAACATTACCATGGGGGTTTAGGATTTCAACATGGGAATTTTAAGGGGACACAAACATTTAGTCCATAGCAGAGTATGTATGTGTGTGCGCATCACCTTTTCATACAGTTTTAGATTTGGTCTGCTAATAGTTTGAGGGTCATTTTTGCCTTTATGTTCATGAGACATATTGGTAATAGTTGTTTTATGATGGCTTTGTCTGGCTTCAGAATCAGGGTAATACTAGCCTTATAAAATGAGTTGGGAAGTGTTCCTTCCTTCTCTGGTGCATAAAATAATTTGTGTAGCATTTTTTTCATTAAATATTTGATAGAATTCTTCAGGAAAGACAGCTGGGATTGTGGTTTTCTTTGTGGGAAAATTTTGAAATGTGAATTCAATTTCTTTGGTACAGGGCTATTTAGATTTTCTGTTTCTTCTTGGGAAAGTTTTGGTAATTTACATCTTTGATATCGTGATTTATAATAAAAAATATACATTTGGTCTTCGACCCATTCCTCAAACAGATCTCCTAAAACTCTTGGAATTTCCTAAGTGTTGAGAGTGATAACAGTTTCTTTTGTTTTGTTAATGAGTGATGTTTTGGGGAGCTGGTTGCCATTGGAGCCAACCATGTAATTAGAGGGTTGGAACTTTCAGTCTGACCCCTACCTCCAACCTCCAGGGAAGGGAGAGGGGCTGGAGGTGGAATCACTACCAGTGGCCAATGATTTAATCCAAGTGTGTCCTGCCTGTGGCCTGCAGGCAATGCGGCTCAGAAAGGCTTTGAATGCAGCCTAACACAAATTTGTACACTTTCTTAAAAGAGTACAAAAATTATGCATGGACCTTTTTTTTTTTTTTTTTAAGCTCATCAGCTATTGTTAGTGTTAGTGTATTTTAGGGATGGCCTAAGACAATTCTTCTTCTTCCAGTGTGGCGCAGAGAAGCCAAAAGGTTGGACACTCCTGATAATCAATCATGCCTATGTAATGAAATCTTCTTAAAAACCGAAAAAAGGTGTTAGAAGGGCTTCTGGGTTGGTGAACATATGGAGGTTTGGGGAGAGCAATGCACCTGGAGAGAACAAGAAAACTCAGTGCCCTTTCCCTATAACTTGCCCTATGTATCTCTTCATCAGGCTGTTGATAAGTATCCTTTAAAACCCATTTTGTAATCTAATAAGTAAAATGCTTCTGAGTTCTGAACCACTCTAGCAATTTAATCAAAATTGAGGAGGGAGGAGGTATGTGGGGTAATAGTCTTAAGACTGATCACTTTTCCGGTGGAATGTGATGCTATCTCTAGGTAGATAATCTCAGAACTGAGTTGAATTCAATTGAAGTTAAATTGCTTGTTGGGGTGTGGAAGCCCACCATTCCCTTAAAAAATTGAAACTGGTCTCAGAACACCAAAAGAGTGTCTTTCAAGGAATTTACTCATTTTTATCAAGTTGTCAAAATATTCTGAGCTGTTCATAATATTTCATTACTATCCCTTTAATATCAGAAAGGTCTGTAGTGACGACCCCCGTTTTATTTCTGCTATTTTCTCCTCCCTGTTTTTCCTTGGCTGATTTGTCTAAGTTTATCAGTTTTATTGCTGAATTTTCAAAGATTCATCTTTAGGTTTCATTGTTTTGTTTTGTTTTTTTCTATTGTTTTTCAATGAGTTTTCAGCCTAAATAAGTGTCTTCTCAGAAGAATGTTTCCAGTCTATTTAAAGTGGTCTTCCCTTTCTCTTGTCCCCATTATTTTCTATTTTAGCCCATATGTAATTATTTTTTAAAGTACTCATTGTTTATGTGCCTTCTTTACTGTTAACATAATTTTCAGATATTGATGAACAGCAATAAGTCTACTCAACATGCTAATAGGTCTTGTGAATTTCCAAAAAGGACACATACAGCGTTTTCTAAATGTGTTGAAGTAGTGATACCTATAGTGGCTAAGAGTGTAAGTTCTAGAATTGGATAATCTGGGCTTGAATCCTGGCTCCACCATTCACTAGATGTGTGATTGTGGGCAGGTTAGTGAACCGCGTGGGGCCTCAGTTCTTGCGTGTGTGAGATGGAGGTAAAATGGTACTAATTTCTTGGGATTGTGGAAATATGTGAGGTTAGACAATTAATATGGGGAACTCATTCTAGAGAGTGTGCAACATACCTCATTGTTGAGTATTAATCACTATGGTCACCTCGCCAAGGTCATGGCAGCTTACCAAGTGGTTTGGACAGTGCTGCAGGGTAGCAAGTGCACGGTGGCAAGTTCACAAACTTAACTGCCAGATTTTAGATGCGATGACAGCTCTGATGGCCATTTCAGAAAAAGAGTTTCAAAATTACTTTGAAGGGTGGACGAGGCACTGGCGTCGGTGCACAGCTTCTCAAAGGGAGCACTTCGAAGGTGACCACAGTGATATTCAGCAGTGAGGTATGTACACTTTTTCTATAATAGGGTGAGTTTGCAAAATTATTGTCTGAATTCATATGAATTAATATGTATAAAGAGCTTAATAAGAAATGCACGCTGCATTTTATAAAACGCTGTTTGAGAAGCATGTTGCAGAATAAAAGTCCATGGAGAATGTTTTGGGAATCTGTGATTTATGTCCTAGATGTTCATAATTATGACATAAATGGCGTGGGATCATGTGAATCATTGCTGCTAAGAGCTTACAATTGATGGAGCCCAGCTGAGCACACAGAGCACCCCAAATTATTGTGGTTTGAGGATCTCATGTGTTTCCCATGACAAGCCCCAAGAACGGTTATTCCCATCCTGCAGAATGCTCATGCTAAGGAGAAGTCCAGGGTATAGTAAGGGCCACAAATGCTGCGCATCACAAAGTATTCAAAATGAACTTGACCTTTGGAGATGAAGGCTGTGCAGTGTGGCGACTGAGAGTGCTACTGGCGGTGTGGTCTGGGGGCCTGGGGTTTGAGTTCTAGCTCGGCCACTTGCCAGCTATGTGGCCCCAGAGACAATTACTTGACCTCTGTCTAAGCCCTAATTTTCCCTTCAAAGTACTCTACAAAGGGTACTTAATCATGGGGTTATTCAGAGGATTGGAGGCATACATGAAAAAGGCCTCACCCAGGGTCTGTCTGCCTGCATGTGGAGCACTCCCTCACACTATGTTATTATCGCTGAGAACCTCAGCTCCTCTCACCAGAAGGTAAACATCACCACGGCAGGCACTTTGAGTGTTTGCTCACCTCTGTATCCCCACCACCTAGAACAGTGTGCTCGGATAGCAGGCACTCAGATGCTTGTGAAGTGGATTCTTCCTCTTACTTATCACGTCTGTGCCTCTGACTTCAGTGCCCTAAAGCTCAGCAGGAAAACAGTAGCCTCAACAGTCTAACCCGCAGTTATCTCAGCCCCAGCTTATGCTTGTCTCAGGTGAGCTGCTCATTTTCCTCTCAAGAATTTTCTAGACTGCCAGGATCCCTGGGGAAGGACAGGACCTTTGGGGATTCTGTGAACTCCAGAAGAACTGTTTTTCACCGGAGTGTGTCCACCTCCCTTTAGCCTTCGTTTGCAAATTCCAGACGTGACACTTTGCTATTTGCTAACCCAGCCCGGCAGGAGGACAGGCATTTATTTAAAGGCGACAGGACTTGGTGATACGAACTAAAAACAGAATCAGCAGGGTCCTGTAAATGCTGCCTGTGCAGCTACTTGCGGTGCATTTCAAGTTGGCTCATGGCAGTTTCCCTCCCAGAGCTGGAGAACAGAGGCTGTGTGTATCATGCCTCCTGGGGGCTTCTGCTGCTGTTTGTGCCCTGTGGTCCCCTTTGGTGCATGCAGGTCCACCTTGTGTTCCTTCTCCATCTTCCTACACTAACATAGCCAGTTATCTGGTGACCAGACAGGGGCTAGAAACAGTGACATAGGCTTGTACTCACATCTCCCACTGGGCTCTCAAATATAGAGAGAACGTCCCTCTCTATGGTTAGGATAGAATATGCATACTTGATTTATCATTCCTTCAATAGGAATGTCTGGTCCCCACCACTGGCCCTCCATGCTCTCTCTAGCTTCATCATGTCCCTTAGGAGTAGAGTTTTCTAGTTTTGAAGCCATGCTGACCTGGGTTCAAACCTCCACGTGTCACGTCCATTTGTGAACATTATGTCTTTTGTCCAATTTCCTCTATATCGAGGTTGGACAATTAATTTTGCTAACTCATCCTAGAAGTGCTCCCTACCTCATTGCTAAGTATCACTACAGTCACCTTTGAAGTCCTCCCCTTGGGAAGCTGTGCACCGATGCCAGCAGCTAGTCCACCCTTCAAAGCAATTTTAGAACTTTTTTCCTGGAATGGCCATCAGAGCTGTCATTGTACATTGCCAAGGTTATGACACCTTACCAAGTTGTTTGTACAGTGCTGCCAATGTAAGGGCATGGTGGCAAGTTTGCGTCAGATTTTGGGTACCATGACAGCTATGATGGGCATTCCAGAAGAGTTTCAAAATTGCTTTGCAAGGTGGACTAGGTGCTGGCATCAGTGCATGGCTTCTCAAGGGGAGTAACTTGGAAGGTGACCATAGTGATATGCAGCAAGGAGGTATGCAGCACTTTTTCTAGGATGAGTTCATGAAATTAATTGTCCGACCTTATTCACACACACACACACGTGTGTGTGTATGTGTATGTGTGTGTGTGTGTGTGTGTTTGTATCCTTATTTATTTAGAACAAGGGTGGGCAAGACATTGATTATAGTCTACTAGTGGACCACCAAGCAATTTTGTGGCAACTGCCTGAATAATAAAATAAAAAGCTAGTGGACCATTGGAGAAAATAAGAAGTAGCCCTTGCCCTGAAAATGTCTGTCCAGGCCTGATTTAGGATGTCACAGGAATTTCTATGTCATTAAAATTATTTATGCTTGTAATGGTTGCCAAATGCCCTGTCATATGTCTTGTTTCATATGCATTTACGCGCCCCCCCCCCATCCCCACCGTGATTTGTAAATGTGGTTTCCTTATGTTTGTATACTTGTTGTATCCCGGTTGACACTGGATCAGGTGGTCCCACTGCCCAGGCCTGGGGCAACACCTTCAAAGGCTCTCTGGGCTCTCACGCGACCCTTAGACGTCCCCTCTCATTTTTCCACGTCTGAAGAAAGACACAGTGCAGACCGTTGACTTCGGAGGTTTTTGGCAGATCCATCAAAGGGCAAGGCTCTTCTCCGGGGGATTTGGCTCCAGGTTGTGAATGTCATGGTCAGCGTTGCTGGGGAAAGAGCCTTGGGCCTTTGGTCAGGGTTTCCGAGCCTCTCTGCTTTTACTGAACTCCTTCTCCAGGATTCCATCGATGGGGAGGACTCAGGATGAACTCTGTTGGCTTTTTGGGGACCATGGGCACAGGCACTAGACCCAGAGCAGCCTTGCTTTAAACTTGGCAGAGAAGACTAAAGACTTTTTTTGGCAACAAATTAGAAGGCGACTTCAGGCTTCTTTTATTTTTATGCTTTCTCTGTGCTCCTGTGACATTCGCATTAACCACATCGTGTTGTCTTATTTAATTTAATTTTATTTTGGCTTTCCGCTAATCTTCCTCGTAGACTCTGCACTCAGGAGGGTTGTGGAACTCTGACCCGTTTCTGTTTGTGCTCCTGGCACCTCCTGGAGCACCTGCACACACGGTGAGGTCCAGAATGTTGACTGGATGGGTATTGAAGGATCATTGTATTGGTGTTAAGGCTGGGTATTGATTTATAGGCATTCCTTGAACTTTTCCTGTAGGGAATCAGGACTCGCTGAGGAAACTTGGCATTGTCATGTGTTAACCCAGAGTCCAGTAATTGAAAAAAAATGATACACATATGATACCATTCCTCCCTACAACTAGGTAGAATCATGCAGGCTCCCACATAAAGAATGCATGGAATCAAACGGAAGTACGTGGAAGAGGAGAAAATGTAACTTAGGTATTTATTATTTGCTTCATTAAATAATTTATTCCAGTGTTATTTATTGGAGTCCTTTGATAGTCAGGGCCCTTGGTTAGGTGCTGGAGATACAAAGTTGAAAAGATCTTGTTCTTATTCCCATGCACCTCTCATATCTGAAATCATTAATTTAACAAATATTTATTGACCGTCTCCTACTCTCTGAGGTGGGGGGGATGTAACAGTAAACAAAGACAAATGTATTGACTCTCACCGCAATGGGAGCATGGGACGATAAAGACATGAACAAGACTGTCATGCCTGGCTCTTGGCAAAGAACAAAACAAACCACCAATCCTACAACAAAGCTCTAAACATTGCATTTGTGGATTCTCTTCTTCCTGCTTGCCCTTCTCCCATTTTCCTTCTTACCCCTTTCCATTCTCTTCCTGGGGGTTGGGAGAGGATGGGGAAAGACAGTTTCCTTAGGAGCTATGAAAAATGAGCATCATATTTGGTGAGATTCCTTTGGGAGCCTAAGGTTGAAATAGAAATAGTCCCTACAATGTTTGAATAACTAATCAGGGTGCTGTCTGTATATATAAGCTAGTAAACAGGAGAAGTTTAACTCAATTTTCTTACCCAGTTTTTGTGTTCTAGCAGAACCATTTTTGATGGAATTCAATCATACCTTTTTCTTGCGATATCTGTCATATCGATTTTTTTGACTTTGTATCCCTATTTATCCTTTTATTGACCCTCTTTTATACAGTGCAAGGTGTTGGCCATGAGGGGTATATAGGAATGCAAGACAGATACACTCTCAGTATTTATAGAGCTCACAGTCTCAATGGAGAGAAACACCAAATAACGAATGACACAACAAATTAGTTAGTTATAATCACCATGACTGCAATGACTGGGAATTACAGCTGCTGTGAGGTGGGGGTTGGGGGCTGTGGTGCTCAAGGAAGGCCTCTCTGAGGAGGAGAGATTGGCGGGAAGCAGTGCATTCCAGCAAATGCAAAGGCCCTGTGGTTGGAAGGGCTGTGGCCCCTTTTAAAGCTCAGGGACTGGGAGCAGAGGAATGGGACAATGCTGATGGCATCAGAAGAGGCGAGGCCATGTAGGGTCCAGCAGGCAATTTTGGCAGGAAACAGATATGATCAGGTTTTGGGTTATTAATTTATTAATTGTTAAATTTATTGGAGTGACATTGATTAGTAAAAATGACATAGGGTCCAGATGTACAATTCTACATTATATCCTCCATGTGTTATATTACATGTTCATCCCCAGAATCAGTTCTCTTTCCGTCACCAGGTATTTGTGTCCCTGCCCCTTCTCCCCCACCATCATCTCTGCTTACTCTCAGATAACCACTAAATTATTGACTTGTATCCATGAGTTTTATTTCTTTGTTGCTTTCAATTTTAGGTTCCACGTATGAGTGGAATCATGTAGTTCTTGTTTTTTTTCTGTCTGGCTTATTTCACTTATGATGATCTGCCCATTTTTTAGTTGTTTTTTTGTTTTGTTTTCTATTTTGATTGTTCGTTCATTCTGTTCTTTAGATTCCACATATAAGTGAGATCACATGGTATTTGTCCTTCTCAGTCTGACTAATTTCACTTAGCATGATATCTTCTACTTTCATCCATGTGGTTTTTGTTTTTTAAAAGACCCTCTAGAGGCAAAATTGAAAGTAGGAAAAAAGGCTGGGATGCTACTGAACTTGTCCAGGTGAGGGATTCCAGGGAGCTGGGCCAGGAGAGAAAAGGGAGAAGTGGCTGGATGGAGATGAATAGTGAGCGGGAGGTAGCGTGCCTGGGAATAAGATGCGAGTGGAAGGAAGGCGGCAAGATTCCCAGGCTTGTAGCTTGGGCACCGGGGAGGGTGGTGGGTGGTCCCATGCACGGAAGGGGGATTTAGTTTGAAGAGGCAGTGATGAGTTTTTTTCTTCAACATGTTGGGTTAGAGGAAGCTGCAGGTCATCTTGATGGAGATGTTAGCCATCTACAGGTGGATAAGGCAGGTGGGCACTTGGGAAGCATCTGCCTTGGGAATAAAGATCACCTGGGAGAGAAAAATGGGCGGGAAGAGGAGAGGGCCACAGACTGAGCCTTGAAGATGATCATCAAGGAGTGAGGGTTGAGTTTATTTACCATGATAAGAATGGCCCAGCCCTTCTCTCAGCCCACAGTTTTAGAACCAGCCAAGGTCTGTGAAATGAATGAAGACATGGATGAATAGATACATGAATTGACTCGTTTCTTCAAACTGGTTAGCATGAAGAGAGTTGTAGTTCATATTTTTGCTTGGTCTCAGAGGAAAAAAAACAATTCCTTTGCTTTTACCTCATATACTTTTCAAAGCCCCTTCACACATATTTTGTCTTTGGCTCATCTCAGTTCTAGGTTCTGTAGTTTAGAAAGGACATCGATAACCTGGGCTTACTAAGAAGATGACTAGGGAAGGTGCAGGCACCTAGAAATGGCTCTGTAAGAACTTCACTGGAAGGCTAAGTGTGTGTGTTTCTGGGGATAGAGAAGAGGAGGAAAGGGAGAGGATTAGTAGCTTGCTTGCTAACCTATTATTTGAAAAGCTTCCGTGTTGAATATGGAGCAGATATATTCTATGTTGCTCCAGAATCTAAAGGAAGAGTGGAGCCCAGCAGAAATAGAATCTGGCTCTAGAAAGTGTAAGGAAGAGCCATGGGTAGACCCATTAAGTTTAGAGTTGTCACTCGAGGATCATCAGGCAGAATAAACATGTGTCACAGAGATTCTAGTGGGAATCCTTGCACTGGGCTTGACTTGCACATGTGTGAGCTTTCTTGTCCCTCAGATTCTGTGAGGTCATTAGGACTTCTGCAATAGTCCCATCACATAGACAGGTATTGCATTTGCTTGTACCTCTCCCCGCTGCCCCAAATTCTAGAACCATGTCCACAGAATTTCAAGAGAAATATTTTAGAGGTTAGTTATTATAATCTCCTTGACTGTTAGAATTGTGTGTGGTCGTGATTCTCCTTGTGTCTATTCTGGTCTCACTGTAAGATGGCTGAAATGATTGATCACTGCCCTGCAGAGAGTCATATATTTTCTGCTCTGCAGAATGTCTGTCTGCAAATTACATCCTGACTTACGCAAGGAGAGCCCTTCCCCATCCCCAAGTGGACTGTTTCTTTCAGCAGTGGTGACTCAGAGGTTGTGATATACTGGTTACCTGGTTTGGGTTTCAGCTTTGTTATGACTAGATGTACGTCTTTGGACAAACCTACTACATTCTCCCATCTTCAGTTTCTTCATCCTTAAAAAATATTGTAGCTGTTGCTGTTGATGGTATCTACTTCCTCAGAGTTGAGAGTTGGTCTCCCATGAGAGAACTTAAGAGAGATTGCTACTTAGTATCTCCTCTACTGGTCTGAGTGCTTCTTGATGCCAAGGATCATCCATTTCTTTCTTTCAGGTCTAGCACAGGGTGTGGCTCATTGGAGACCACGGATGCTTGTTCAGTGACGCAGCAGCCAAAACATCCACTGTGTGTCTGTGGGTGAGTGAGTATTTTGGAGAATGAGTGACTTTGGGAAAGAGTGCTCTAGGACAATGGAGGAAGGATGAGAAATGTAGTCTTTGATTCTCGAGAGACCTAAGTTTGAATCCTAGCTCTTCCATTGACTAGCTCTGTGACCTCCAACGAGTTGTCTGGCCTCTCTCAGCCTATGTGTCCTCACTGACAAAAAAGGCTGATAATGTCACCAATGTCGGGGAGTTTCTGTGATAAGTAGATGAGTATATAATTGTGTGAAAATACTTCCTACACTCCTAGAAACATGATTGCTCCATAAATATTAGTTGCTAGTGTTATCATCTTTATGATTACCACCATGTTGTCAGTTTTGCCTGTCATCTTAGTTTTCACCAAAGTGGTTTAATGTCCTAGAGATTGAGACTAGACTAAACATTGAGTGGATTTCCCACATTTCCTAAGCTATCCCCCAAATTATAACAATAGCAGTTCTTTCTTAGAGTGGAGCTATCACTCCATCACAAGATTTGCCAATTCTGTTATGAATGGGGGTATTTTATGTGTATATTTTTTTTCTTTTCTCCATTTGATTTCTTTTATCCTGAGACCTCCCACTGATTTTCAAGGCAGGAAGAGGTAAAGTTGACTGACATCCCTGGTTTTCCTTGTTGGAAGATTAGGCTCTTGTCCCAGGTTTATAATTACTACCCAGAATAATGGATTGAGAGGTATTGGCCAGCAGAGAAGAACTGGCTAAATCACAGCCCTAAATGACCCCTGGGATTCTGGCCAAAACCAGGGAGCAATCTTTCTTGGAACCCCAACATCTGTTATTACTCAGAAAGCTTTTTGGTAATTTGAGCCAATTTAATCAGACAATTCTCTTTTATAACTCTTGGAGTTTTTAATGTTTTGAGACAGCAGACACAGGTCTGAGTTCCTTCACTTCCCTGGTTCTTTTAGATGCTTCTTCATGTCGTAGCTTTTCGTTTCCCTTCTCCCCTTCAGGTCCTCCAGGAAGCAGAGGCTGAGTCGAGTCATGAGTACAAGAGGTTATTGTGGGGGGGTGGGGGGGTGGAGAGGGGTAATGCCTGTGAAAAATAAAATGAGGGAGGGAGGAAGTAGGACTGAGCAAGGGGGAGCCTCAGACCAAGAAGCAGGTCTGACTAAGTCTCTTCCAACCCAACAGAAAGCGGTGGCACCAGAGCCTGCCCATCTGAGGAATCCACACTGGGCATAAATGGCTAGCCCCTGGGGACCTCCTTACCCTCAGTCACTGGCTGGGGACCACAGGGAAGAGCATGGCCTCAGCTCCAGAGCTGAAATGGGTCCTGATCGTGCTGTAACCGGAGGGTGTCAGTGAGCTGTGCTCCTAGTTGCCGAGGGAGTGACATGTTCTTTCTTGAAGGCAGAACCCAGACCTGGAGACCAGCATGTCAGTGATGGATAAACTCAGATGGCTGGAGAGCTTTACTGAGTGCCATTCAAGTCAGTTCCCTCTTGTTTACACTTTTTGGATGCGAGTCACCTTAGTGGGCACCTAATTTGAGATGCAGTGACTCCAATGAAGCTGCTACCTTCTCAGAACACAAAGCCTCACCGATGACAGGAGATGTGCAGACAAGCAGCCATTTCCAAAGTGTAAACGGATGAGGGTCTTACGAGAGGTGCAGGGAGGTCATCAGGACACAACAGCCGTCATCTCTGGTGTCCTCCGTAGGGGGCCAGGTGCTTTCCCATCATCTCCTTAGGAGGTGTGAGCATCATTATCCTACTTTACAGATGAGGCAATGGAGGTGCAGGGAGGAGCAATGACTTGACAGATGTCACACAACCAACAGGAAATGCTTCTCTCCATCTCCACTGTCACTCTGTGGCCCAGTTCTCAGCGTCTCCTGCCAGGAAAACTGCAGGCCCTCAGACTGCGCTCCCCCATGCATCTTAGCTGCTCTCTCAAATCCTTTCTCTCCACGAAGACCTCCAGTGGGACCCTTCCACATGCAAACCCAGTCCTGTTGCACCCCTGCCTAAACCCCCGTGATGGCTTCCTTTGCTGTGGTGATGGCAATAAAAATGATCTCTGTGGTCTTCAAGGTGCTGCCTGGCTGACCTCGGCCCCTTCCCCAGCTGCCCCTACTCTCCGCACAAGTCACACTGGACTTCTTGCAGGGCCCTTCATGTTCCCCTGCTCCTTTCTGTCACCTTTTGTTCCTTGCACTGTCATTCCCTGAGTAGTAAATTCTTTTTATGTGTTTAAATAGCACTTGCTCCAATCTGTGATGTTCCGTTTCCTTTTGTGATAATTTGACCACCTCCTGTCTCCCTGTACTCTAGGCTCCATAAGGGCAGAGAATGATGCGTTTGTCTTTACCTTGGTATCTCCAGCACCCAGCAGAGCGCCTGGCCCATCGCAGGTGCTCGAGAACTACACTGAAAGGGCTGATGTCCCAGTGCTGGTGCTTGAATGGGGAACTGCCCTGGTACGGAGAAACAGAGTTCCATCTACCTGGTAGGGAGGGAGGGTCCTAATGGCATTCTGGAGGGAGGAACATTGGAATCCAGCCTTTGAAGTAAGTTCCTTCCATTCTGTCTTTTGGCCCCAGTAAACGAGCCAGCAAATCAGAACCTTCGAGATAGCAGGACTGGGTAACAGAGTCTGAACAGATCCCTTCTGATCTTTCCTACTCTTAGAAGAAAGCAGCTCCGGGCAGTATGAGCCTGTGAAAGCACCTACTTCTACATTTTCTTTGAGCCAGGAGGGCATTGGTTTGCTGAGAAGGGGAGGGAGGCAGGACTATCCTATTTCCTTTTCCTAGTTATTTGTTTTGCCAGGTGCTGGATCTTGGCACTCCGGAGACAGGGCCCTGAATGAATTTGGAGCTCTGGTGATTTGCATTTAATTACTGAGAACAGATCTCTCTTCTAAAATTGTAATGTTGTCTGCAGCGTTAAAAGAAGTTCCTGTTGGAATGAAAACACCAAAAGCTTAGAGTAAGTATCGTTCATACTGACCGGGTGGAGTCATCTCCAAACAGGTGGTTGGTTTTCACAATGGGTTTGGAATTACCCATAATGAGGTCCTTTCTAAGTCTTTAAGGTCAAGATCTTTGGTCAGATGCACGAGAGGCTGAGAATTTTAGAAACATCTTTGCTTTGATCCACATTCCTATAGAAGGGGGAGTTTAAGAAAGGACATGCAGGAGGACTGGTGTGGTGTAAGGATCTGACCAGTTCCTAGCCACCTCCTGGCCCCACTGCTGCCCAGCTCTGGCTCTTAGAGAACTCAGGACCTTCCCATGTGGCACACTTGGTCAGGGTCTTCTTCTATTCTGAGTTTCAGTTTCAGGAAGGTTGCAGGGACCAGAAGAAAGGAAGTATGTTCCGTGGTCCTGCTGTTGGAACGGGTGTTCTGATCTGGCTGGAGGCTCCTTTCCTGATGGCCTTGTAGCTTAGGTGATGGGAGGATGTGTCCCCAGGATGCCAAGATGATATGCGTTTTGTGAAGAATTCTCAGGGAAGAGGCCTGGGTCCTCCTCCTCTCAGATTTCCAACTTCAAACATCTCTACGATTATTTGTTTGATGTGTACTTTAAATGACTCACTTTTAAACTTAAGTACATTTATTTTTAAAAAGCAGCTTGGCATCAGAGTCATACATGGGAAACCGGTATCACTTCCCACAAATAGAAAGAAGTGCAAACGTAAATACAACTGAAGACCCGACAGCGCGTCTCACTTCTAGCTGCCTGCCTACGGCTCTGAGCCCAAGGCCTGATCTCTGTTGTAGAGGGTTTGGGACGTCTTTCTTTGATGTTTTCGGGGGTCGGGGCATTGACAGATTTGAAAAGGAGCAGCTTTCTCACCTTGTGATTTGATGTGATTTAATTCTGTATCCTTGTACCACCTAACAGTCGTCACTGTCAACACCGATAGCATAGCCTCGTGCTTGGGAAAGGGTTCTGACCTTCTCCAGGAGACACCCTTGAACTGGTTCATTCCCTAGGTTGATTGTTTGTTTCCTGGGCAAGCTCAAGGGACCTGGCATGAGAGTGGTGAAGAAGATTGGGCAGTTTCAAGGAGTTAGTGGTGGTTGTAACAGGGTGGTGCATGGGGTGCTGGCCAGCAGGGAAAGCAAAAGAGATGGGGTACCTGGCATGGGTTGGAATAGTGGAGGTAAAATCTATGACTTCACTGTTGTCCCGGGACCTTGCCCTTTGGGGGACGTTTGGGGAAGGGTGATCTGGGGCTTGAAGTCTACCCTGATTTAAAACTTTTCTGAGTTCCCCTCTCATTGGGTCCAGACCTTTGCTATGTAAAGTCTGCGGACCAGCAGCGGCGGCATTACCTGGGACCTTGTTAGAGATGCAGAATCTGAGTGGCCCTCACCCAAGACCCCCTGAATCATAACCTGTATTTTAGCACTATTCATAGGTGATCTGTGTGCATATTAAAATTGAGATTGCACACCCGTGGTCATGGCAGCATTATACATAATAGCCAAGATGTGGAAGCAAGACAAGTATCCATCACGAATGAATGATAATCATGATGTGGCATAAACAGACAATGGAGTATTATTCAGCCTTAAAGAAGGAAGGAAACCCTGACCCAGGCTACAACATGGATACACTTTAAGGACATTATCTAAGTGAAATAGCCCAGTCACAAAATGGCAAATAGTGTAGGGTTCCAAGTTTTCAACTTCATAGAAACAGGAAGTAGGCCAGTGTCGCCAAGCCTGCACCGAGGCGGAATGGGGAGTCGTTCTTTGATGGGTACAGAGTTTCAGCTTTCAAGATGAAAATGGGGACGCATGGCACAACAATGTCAACATACTAATACTTCCACTGGTGAACATTTAAGAGTGGTTACAAGAGTCAATTTTATATGTTCTTGACCACCATTAAAAACAAACTTTAGTGGGCATAATGACCCACCTGAGGACTTGTTAAAGCACAGCTTTCTCCCACCTGCAAAGCACCTGGTTCATTAAGTGTGGATGGGCCCCAAGGATTTCCATTGCTAACACGTTCCCACGTGCTGCTGCTGCTGTCTGGGGACTGTATTATGAGCCACTGCATACATTGACCTTGCTGTGTGCTACTAGTCCAGAAAATGTCAGGAAGTAATAACCCTCCAAGATGCACAGGAGTTCTCACCCCAGAAAGCACATTAGAACCACAGAGGAGCTTAAAAAATAAAAACAAAGACGGATGCCCGGGCCCCACATCCAGTGAATCTGGTTTTGTTAGTCTGGGATGGGACCTGCACACATATATTCTTAAAAACTGTGTATTTTGATGTAGGTCAAGTTGACAGTAAAGTTGAAAGAATAGTAGAAAGAACTATATACCCTTTACCCCAGATTCACTGTTTACATCGTGCCCTATTTCCTTTACACACTTTTGGCAGGAATATCCCTCCAGTGATAGTGTATCCTTCTTATTGCATCATATGAGGAAATTGCTTGGTCCTGATATCAGTGATATGCATTCTTTTCGATGATTTGGTTAAGGAAGTCTTTGCAGGCTCAATGTAAAGTTCCTGTTTTCTTCTTTGTAACTAATAAGTAATTTGTAGGGAGATAGACTGAGACTTTGTAAATAGTCTGTTCCTCACCGTGTTTTTGCTCCCTGGTTTTAGCATGCATTGATGCTTTCTAACTCCATCACATCTTGTCTTTATTAGTTGGTGTTCTGCTCTAAGAAAGCGTGTTTCTTTCTCCTTTATTTATTCTTATCAGTAGGGCCTCATGACTTAATTTTTTCAGTGGACTTTAATCCACTACTGTCATTATTTTCATGCTTAAATTGTTCCAGATTTGGCCAAGCACCTCTTCAAATTGACTCTTGTGTTCCTTTGACATGTTCCTACGTTTGTTTGAGCTGCCATAACAAAATACCTTAGACTGGGTGGCTTAAACCCCCGCAATTAATTTCCTTACAGTTTTGGATGCTGAAAGTCTGAGAGCAGGGCACCAGCTCTGGCGAGGGCTTTCTTCCTGGCTTGCGGATGGCTGCCTTTTCGCTGTATGTTCACATGGCTTTTCCTTGGCATTTGCTTACTGAGTGACAACTTAGCTCTCCCCTTTGGGCCATGTTTCTCATTCATAAAAGGAAAGAGACCAAAACTACATGAGCTCTAGGGTGATGTCTTAGTCAGAGGTCTCCAGGACCATCCCCTCCCTGGACTCTTGCCCCCCACCCCCTAAGGAAAGTATATAGGTTAACTGTTGCTGCGTGGCAAACCACCCTAAAATATGGTGGCTGACGGCAGTAATTACCCATTATCACTCGCACACACGTGGGTTGGTGCGAGTTGGCTGATCTTGGCTGGCAAGCTCCTTGGTGCTTCGGGTCATGGGGTGTGGCTGGGCTTAGCCTCGCCATGAGCTTTGGGCTCAGGGCCGCATTGGTTGGTGTGTTTGTGCCGTGACTTAGGCTGAGAGAGCAGTGGCTTTCTGGGAAAACTCTTCTTGTGATAAGAATTGGGGCTCACATAACAAGCAAAAGCATGCGAGTTTGCTGAGGGCCTCGTCTGAGGACTGGCACACTGTCTCTTCTGCCTCACACTATTGGCCAAACCAAGTCACATGACTGAACCCAAAGGCTAGAGGAAGGGAAACAATGCTTTGCTTTTCCCTTTAGTAAAAAGGACCACAGAATCATGTGACAAGGGACACAACAAGGAATGAAGAATTAGGCTGAGCATTGAATCTACCAGAAAAGGTCCCTCCTTACGTTTTTTCCCTTTGGTCGTCAGAGTATTCCCTACAGCCATTAGAGACCTCAGGTCTTACTGAGAAGGCCAGTTGATGCCTTCTGATTTAACCCAGCCCCTTGACTTCAGGTGCCAGTGCCATGTGGCAGACGGAAGAGCGACTGAATTTTTAGCTGTGTTCTGGTAGGAGCTATGGATGCCTGGCCTCTCCCACAAGAGGGCTGGACTCAGTGGTCCAGTAGGTGGGGAGGCCTGAGGAGAAACTGGACACACACTGGCGACAAGCCTCTGATGGCTGAGATCTCCGACAGGCTGGTGAGGGTACAGTTTCTGTCGGGACCTGCAGGCTGCTGGAACGACGGCGTGCCACCCCTGCCTGCCATGGAAGGAAACCAGCTCTTGGTTCCACTTGCTTTTCTTCCTCTCTGAATCTCAGCAGGGCGAGAGGTGGCATTAAAAATGACTTCTCTTTTTCTCAGTCGTTGAGATTTATGGAGACCAAGAGGTGGAGAGTCTACAAGCAGTGAGTGTAGGGTTATCTGCCTGATTTGATCCCTAGCTCCTTTATACTCACTTGCTGTGTGATCTTCGGCAAGTCACTTAACCTCTATGTTCTGGTTTTCTCATTTAGAAAAAGGGAATAAAATAGAACTGAACTTCAGAAGGCTGTTATGAGCACTAAATTAGCCAATACATAGCAATACATAGATAATACACATCAAGTGCTTGAAACTGTAAGCGTGATAGGAGTTGTTATTAATAAAGGCCAAATCACTGAGAGCCAACAGTGCCCGTTTCTAGTCCTCTATTTGGAGTTGAGAAGTTACCAGACTGGGGAGGGTTCTTTCTGTCCTGACGTTCTAGAGACGAGGGACCCCATCAAGCTCTTGAAGACTCACCATCTTCGCCCCCTCTAGGGCCTCCTCATTGCCCTGGAGGCCAAGGAGGCATGCCGCCCGCCGTGGTCTGACTGACGGCTGAGGCAGGCAGATGTGCCAGGACATTGCTTTTCTGCTGCAGTGCTAACTTATTATTCAGCGTGAAGACGGGTTTTCCTCGGCCTGTAACAAGATTCCCTTTCTAGAACTGAGGAGATTAAAAATATACGCGTGTAACTATTGTGCTGTGTGCGTCACTTTTTTTATTCTTCCTGAATACTGTTTGGGTAGGATCATGCCGAGAGAAAGAGGTTAGACCCTTATCGAACCTCAAAGACCCCCTCTGACTGGACTCTTCTACCACTTATTGGTGATACAGCAAGCCCCATAAATGACTAGACAGTTGGCTGAGGGGGCTGCTGGGGCTTAATGACTTTATTTTTACAGCTTTATTGAGGTATAATATACAAATGATAAAATTCACTCATTAATATACAAATGATAAAATTCACTCATTGTAAATTCAGTGATTCTTTTGTAGACTTACAGATTTTTGCAGCTATCACCACAAGACAGTTTTAGAATGTTTTTATCAGTCCCACAACATTTGCTCAAGCCTGTTTGTGTTCAGCCATTGCTTCCGTGCTCAGCCTCAGGCAACCACTGATTGGCTTTCTCTAGCTGTAGACTTTACTTTTCTGGACACTTCACCCAGATGGACTCACACAGTATGTAGTGTCTTAAGTCTGGCTTCTTTAACTTAGCATAACGTTTTTGAGGTTGACCTACGTTGTAGCATGTATCAGTGGTGCATACCTTCCTATTGCCCAATGATACAATATTCCATTGCATGCATATAGAACATTTCATTTACCTGTTGGCAAATACTTTGTTTACCTGATGGGCCTTTGGGTTGCTTCCCACTTTTTGTCTCTTATAAATAATAAATAAATGTTCTCTGATGAACATTCATGAACAAGTGTTTATGTGGATGTATGTTCTAATTTCTCTAGGGTAGATAGATACCTAGGGGTTAAACTGCCACGATGCTTTCCAAAGTGACTGCTCCATTTCACGTGCCCCTCAGCAACGTGTGAGCATTCCAGTTTTTCTGTGTCTTTGCCAACTCTTGTCTTCTTTATTAAACCTTTCTAGTGAGTATGTAAGTGGTATCTCATTTTGGTTTTAATTTTTGTTTCTCTAATGACTGGTGATGTTGAACACCTCATCATGAGGTCATTAGTCATTTGTAGGCCGTCTGGGTAAATATCTACCAAGTCATTTAGTTGAGTTATTCGTTTTCTTCTCATAGAGTCAAAAGAGTTCTTCATATATTCTTGATAGAAGTCCTTTATCACATATATGATTTGAAAATATTTTCTCTTAATCTGTGGCTTAGTTTTTCTTTTTCTTAATGGTGTCTTTTGGAGTGCTAAAGCTTTTTATTTTAATGTAGTCTAATTTACCCATTTTCCTTTTTATGGCTCATAAAAATGATGCTGTATCTAAGAGGTGTTTGCCTCACCTAAGGTCATGAAGATTTTCTCCAGTCTTTTTTCCTAAAAGCTTTATAGTTTTAATGCTTACATTTTTTTTCTTTTTTTTAACTTTGAGATTTATTTATTTATTTATTTATTTATTTATTTATTTTTATTGGGGTGACATCTGTTATCAAGGATTACACAGGTTTCAGGCATACAATCCTACAGTGCATTGTCAACTTGATGTATAATAAGTTCACCACCTAATGTGACTTCTCTTTCTATCACCTTATAATGCTTACATTTTGAGTTAATATTTCTGTGTGGTTTTAGATATGGAGTAAGTTCACTTCTTTACACATGGATATTAAAATTTCTTGGCGTCATTTGTTGATTATTCTTTCTCCATTGAATTGTCTTGACATCTTTGTCAGAAATCAATAGATGTGAATGTAAGGGTTTATTTCTGAACCTTTAGTTATATTCCATTGATCTACATGTCTATCCTTATTTTATTACCACACTCTGTAGATTAGTGTAGCTTTGTAATAAGTTTAAAATTGGATAGTGTAGGTCCTCTAACATTGTTATTCTATTTTGTGTTGGTTACTTCATATCCTTTGTATTTACATATAAATTTTAGAATTGGTTTGTCAGCTTTTACAAAACAATCTGCTACTGGAATCTTGATGGAGACTGTATTGAATCCAATAGTCTTCTAATCCATGAATATGGTATGTCTCTCATTTTATTTAAATTTTCTGTAATTCTCTTAGAGGATGCTTTGTAGTTGTCAGAGTACAAATCTTGTGCTGCTTTTGTTAAATTTATTCCTAAGTATTTCACTCATGTTAATACTATTATGAATGCACTTGTTTTCTAAATTTTGTTTCTAGTATTTGTTCATTAGTTCAGCTAGAATTTTGTGGATTCTTTAGGATTTCCTACATATAGGATTATGTCACCTACAAATAAAGACAGTTTTACTCCCTTCCACTTGGGCAGCTTTAGTTAATAAACTAAGTAATTTATTTATTTACTAAATTACATGAATCTCTAGTATAATATGAATAGAAACGGTAATAGTGGACAGCTTTGGCTTGTTCCTGATCTTAGTGAGAAAATGTTCTTCTATCACTGAGCGTGATGTTAGCCGTGGGTTTTTGGTAGAACCCCTTTATCAGGTTGAAGATATTTCCTTCTCTTCAAAATTCCCAAGCTGTTTTTCACAGAAATAGAAGAAAATAATTTTCACATGGAACCCCATTATTCAACTTGAACCATATCTTTCTGCTTTGGAGAAAGAGTGACTTGCTGTCGGGCCTCTTCATCATATCGGGGACACAATGGTTCTTACCTCTTGCCCTCTTCCAAGTGCCTTTATTTTTATTTGGAGGCTTCCCCTGCTGTTTATTTTCATTTTATTTGTCACGGCTATTGGAGACCATTCCCCCTAGCATCTGTTGAGGGTTGGGGATAGGTATGGTAAAACAGAATACAGTGCTACCTGATGTGACCCCAGAGAGTCTGTGGTGGCAGTTTCCATGCTGATGCTTATGGGATCTGGTTGAAGATGACAAGATGAGCTTCCCAACTTGGGCACTTCTACCAGGGGCTCTGGGCCTGGGATGTCTGAGCCACCTGTAGTTACAGACACATAATTGTGTCTGTATGTAACTTCTCAAGGGAGAGGATCCAAAGCTCTCATTACTTTCTCAATGAAGTGTGTAATGTCTCCAAAAGGGCAGAAACAGTGATGGCAGTATTGATATTAGTGATAATAAGTACATTTTATTGTGTGCTTATGAATAATAATAATAATGCCAGTATGTGTTGAGTGTACTATATAGGTTATCTTATTTAATCCTCCTATCAGTCATTTTAAGCTTATTTATGGTGCAGTAACAAACACCCCCAAATCTCAATGGCTTACAAAGCAGAGGATTATTTCTTGCTCACAGTTTACGGTAGGTTAGTTGTGGCTCTTTCATTTCTTAGAGCCAGGACTCAGGCTGAAGGAGCAGCCCCTATCTGGGTCATAGCTACTTGCATGGTGCAGGGAATAAAGGTGTAGACCATGGGATGAGTCTCAAAGGCTCTTCTTCAGAGTGGCACACATCACCTCCACTCACATTCCCCTGGCTTTGAGCCTGCCATCAGTGGGGACTCCAGCTGCCCAGTGGGGAGGGAACCTGCCAAGAGAGGCAGTGAATATTTGAACAATAACGTAATCTACTAAAGTCCTTATGAAAAACAATGAAGTAGATGGTGGTGATTATTATTATTGTTCCATTTTTTACAGATGAGGAACCCGGGGCTCAGAGGCATGACCTTTCCCCCCAGTGCTGCATACGTATTACATGTTGGTCCGGGAATGGAGTGGACGTTTTAATTGCTGCCTTGCCCTGAGTCCCGCTGGTATAGCAGCAGCAGGCTCCTCCCCTCCCTCCAGGTCAGGCAATCCAAACACACGAGCCTCTTACGGCCTCATCAATCTCTGATAATGGTCAAGAGAAAACCACTCCTGTAGCTGTATTCCACATTTTCACAGTCCCCAGCCTTGGGACTCATTCTGGACTGTCCAGCTAAGCATTCGTTTGGCAAGATTCCTGTTTGTTAAGAGCTTACCATTCGTGCCATGGTAGGAGTGTGCTGGGTATTTTTAGAGCTGGGCAGCCTTGCAGTGCTGCCTGCTTTTCCCTGTGGTCTGTGGATTAACCCAAGAGTGGCATATGCCCACGCTCTGCCCGCCTGGTCCTGGTACCCAGTCCTCTCCGCTATTGAGAAAACAGATTGTCCCAGGTAGACGTGTAGCCAGGATTTTTTTTCTCTCTGCTTTTTTTCTTCTGAGTTCTCCTCTCCTTTTTATGGTGTAGCTGCTCCTGGGGACCCACTGTGAGTTTGCAGCTGCTTCTGAGCCAGCAGAAATGGTGGGAATTGCTCAGTTGCAGTTAAGCCTGGCCAGGAAGCTGCTGGTTCTTGCCATACATGTCCTGTGTGTTTGCAGCTTTGCCTGCCCTCCTGGGGAGGCGGAGTGCACATTTCCTCATGAGAGGGAATGAGAGGATTCAGAGGCTCAATAAGTGACGTCGTTCCTCCAAACGCATTATCAATGTGTATTGAACCCTCTCATGGCCCAGAAACTGGTGGCAGTGTCACAGTGAGGTGTGGTGCCTTTGGTTTGCTTACTGTCATAAGCTCTAGATAAAGAATAGCAACACTGCAATTTGTTGCAGAGGTGTTGTGAATCTCCATGGGAAGGAAAGCTGGGATTTGCATGAAAGGGTACTTAGAATGTCTAGCAGCACTAACTCTGGTGGTCTAATTGAAGAAACACTTCCTGAGTGCCAGCTGTGTTCAAGGCATAGGATTTGATTTCATGCAGAGGTTGCAACACTCCAGAAGACACCAGGGGAGCAGATAACCACACCCCCCAGTATAACCTCCAGCATTACATTTATAGGATGTGATAGCCATTAAGTCATTCATTCATTCATTCATTCATTCTAGTGTTGTGGTTAAGAGCATAAACTTTGGAGTCAGACTATCTACGTTTGAAGTCTTATTCTCGAACTCACTGACTGTGACGGGCCAGGTGACTGAAATGCTCCATTACTCCAGCTTCCTCCTTAATATGGGACTAATAGCAGTACCTGACTCATGGAGTTGTTGCATGGATTAAATGAGTTAGTACACATAAAGCACTCAGAACAGTTCCTGCTACCTAGGAAGCACTATCAAAGTGTTGGCTCCTCCTCCTCCTGTCATTTGTTCAACGGATATTTGCTTTTGGCGTATCTCTTATATGCCAGGTACCAACCTAGGTCCTAGTTAGAGAGCAATGAGCCAAGTCCAAATCCTTGCCCCTGAGGCTGGAAGCAGACAATAAATAAGTGAATATGGAATGCATCAGCTGGTGAGTAAGGCTGGGAAGAGAAGTGTCTAAGAGAATTGAGACAGGCTCTAGAAAAGTCAGATGAGGGAGAGATTAATTCCTAATGAGCAGAGATTATGTAAACCTCCCCGGAGGAGGTGACATCTGCTGAGAAGAAGATGTAGTCGTGCGAGTGAGGCATACACAGAATGTCCAATCCTGAAACGAGACTGCTGGGCCGTTGAAGTGTTCTTCGCAGGAGGCACATTTGTCATCTCTCCCCTTTGCTTGTCTCCTATAAATAGGGATCCAAATGAGGGCTGATTTCCGGTCCTAATGACCTTGGC
Source organism: Lyroderma lyra (assembly GCA_004026885.1). Lineage (NCBI taxonomy): Eukaryota > Metazoa > Chordata > Mammalia > Chiroptera > Megadermatidae > Lyroderma > Lyroderma lyra. The sequence goes on along the minus strand of PVJL010009828.1, from coordinate 10,655 downwards.
ATTAGGTTCAGGGAGAATCCCAGGAAGGCTTTTCTCCCAGCGACAGATTGCAGGAGAGGACGCATTTACTCTCTAGACTGATAAGAAAAGGGGTCTGCTCTGTAGGAGGGACTGTGCTGAGCCCCACGCTTACGGTGCAGGGAGCAAGCGCAGGGTCTGCGCCTCTTCCGCACTCTGGTCACCCATGTATCATTTGGTACTTAGTAGGTGCTCAGTAAGCAGTACAGACACTGACTGTTTCTTAGGTGATGATGACACGTGGCTGAGTTCTAAGCACTCGATGTGAGTTAACTTATTTACTAGGTACACCTGAAGTGCTGTTTTCTCCCCATTGAACAGATGAGGAAACTGATCACAGGATGGGTAACGTGCCATAGGAGGAGTCAGATGAGGCTTCCGCAGGTGGTGACTTTAAAGTGAGACCAGTAGTACCTCTCAGACAGGGAAGGGGGAGCAGAGAAGGGCCTTGCTAACAGAAGCAGCCTCAGGAGAGTTTGGTGCGTATGGGGGACAGAACGCAGACCAGGAAGTGGTAAAAGGTGAGGGTGGGGAGGGAAGCAGCAGGGGCTGTGTAGGCCTCACTCAGAAACTCACGTTTTTGCCTTGATGGCATTGGATAACCATGCAAATCATCTGTGAAACAGAAAGCATCCCTGTGCAAAATGGCTTTACACAAAGGTGACCACTACACCCGGCAACCAGCAGTTTAGCACTTAATTAAGGACTGTCTGCTGTCGCACAGTGTTTCACCCCATCTCCCAGCAGCCAGGCTTGTGTTCTCATGGGCATAAGCGCCCACGGGTGCTCGACACAGGGATTGTTGTGCCTTGCACACCTGTCAGAGATTTGCACACCCAGAATCAGCTCTCTTTTGCATCATTTCTCCTCTAGCTCCTGCAAATGCCAAATGGTAGGAGTTTCTTCTTGGCTGAAGTTGTTGTTTTTTTAGTTTTCAGACTCAACTGTTTCCTTTGAAAACATTTTTTTCCACTCAAAGAGCAACTTGTTCCTCCTATGTTAACATGGTCCTCTTTTTCTTAACTCTTAGAGGAAGCTTACCTAATCATGCTGTGATCAAGTCAGCCCAGGGTGCCCATGTTGGCTTTTAATTTTCAAAAAAAGAATGACAGGTGAAGGAAATGGGCCAGTTAGGTTTTGAAGTCTTTTCTGTTTTATTATTATTCAAGAAGGCCCATGTGGGGGACTGTCTAGCGCTAGGTCCTCATTTTGGTACCAGTGACATCATTCCCTTCTTGACCTCTTTAGGAATTGTTGGTTCTGGACTGGTATATTAGCTATCTATTGCTGCGTAACAAATTACCCCAAACTTAAGAGCTGACTCCTATTTATTATTTCAGATTTTGTGGGTCAGGAGTCTGAACATGGATTAGCTGGGTTCTCTGCTCAGGGTCCCACAAGGCTACAGTCCAGGTGTCAGCTGGGACTGGGGTCTCATCTGGGGCTCGGGCCCTCCTCCAGTTCACATGGTGATTGGTAGAATTCATTTCCTTGCAGCTGTGGAACTCATAGAGGCTTCCTGTTCAAAACCAGCAATGGAGAGAGAGA